>JAJJMA010343200.1:0-10505 GCA_023529015.1 Papaver nudicaule
TGTTGAAGATCTGGGGTAACTGCATGGATGATCGCATTAAGCGCATCTGAATCTATCTTAGCTTCTTTCCTTTCATCATTGGAATATTGTGAGGGAGTTTTATCCTTTACAACATCACCGATTTCGATAGTGGGTATGGTAAACCCATCTTGCACAAAGACCCAACACTGATAGTCTCATGATTGAAGAAAAGAGCGCATGGCGGATTTCCACCATAGATAGTTTGTGCCATCAAAGACTGGTGGAACGTTCACATTAGCAGAATAATGTGTGTTCATAGTTCACGAAAGCGTCAAACACAGACAATTACGTCTTACAAGGTGTTTGTCGGCTCTGATACCAACTGAAAAGGAGGGGATACCGAGATATACCAGCAACTTTTGAATTCGTGAACCTAGTTGATTATGGTTGTTTGATGATCTCACAAATCAATATTCAAACAACAACCTGAGTATAGTTCAGAGAACTGAACCCTAACAAGAACGTAGTTCTCGTAGATCTCAAGAAAGATGGATTCACTCAAAGGTTATGAATCAACAAACTTGCAATTACGTCAATTATAGATCATATACAATATAATGCGGAAGGGAAAAGTAATGCAAAACACCAGAATTTTATACCAACATAGAGATGCATCCTCATGGATTTCCTCTTAAAGTACGACTCAACATCCGAGTCTCAATGAAAACCTCAGAAACATTATAGTTTTAGGCCTGTCCAGAGCTCTCTGAGAAGTATACAACATCCTAAACACATTTAGGCAGGCCATAACCTAAACATAGAATGGCCTAGTATTCCATGGCTAAGCATGCCATGACCTAAAACTACGCCATAGCCCAAGTGCACAAACACGCCATAGTCGAAATGACTTGGCCTGATACGCCATAAAAAATATATATGCCTTGGCCATAAGGCCAAGGCCGTGGAATGTCTGGCCTTGGCCACAAGAGCCATGGCGTCATATTCATAGCGCCAAAAATATTTGGCCTTGGCCAAAGGCCACATGAGCCATGGCGTCATATTCATGGCGCCACAAATATTTGGCCTTGGCCAAAGGCCACAAGAGCCATGGCGTCATATTCATAGCGCCACAAATATTTGGCCTTGGCCAAAGGCCACAAGAGTCATGGCGCCATATTCATGGCACCACAAATACTTGGCCTTGGCCTTTGGCCAAGGCCGTGGCCACAAGAGCCATGGCGCCATATTCATGGCTCCACAAATACTTGGCTTTGGCTAAAGCCATAGTGGCGCCACAAAATATTTGGCCTTGGCCAAGGCCGTTGCCATAATAAATCCATGGCGCCATGCTCATGGCGCCACATCTATTTTAGCCAAGGCCGTAGCAATAGAGCCATGGCCACACATGAACAAGTTAGAGTCATGGTCATACTACGAACACATGGCCATACAACATTATTGTAGTTCAACTTAACACAATTACACAGCATCTTCATATTACACGAGATATCAAAACATCACATGGGGGGGATAACTTTAGGGGTATTGGTCTGGCGGTCTACGGCAGTTAAGAAGGAAATTGATGGAGATGATGGACAGTTACGAAAGATGGTGCTGAGTGGACATGATCAACACGACTCTAGCTGTACAGAACGAACTCATGTTCTCTACTCCTACACTCTTCCACGACTTCCACCTTCTCTGTCGAGAGATCAGGGTGAGTTCAGCACTATAAATAGAGGCTTCCTCTATCTTCCAAGGCAGAACAAGAAGAACTCTTGAAACACCAGAACCTCAGAGCAAACATACCTGAGTATTCAACACACTTCTAGCCTTGAGATTTCCAGTCACACCTACGACGGAGGTCTTGAACTTTCACACCCAGAAACACACATCCTCAACCTGATCTCAAATTTCTTTCACTGTTTCCCTTCCTAGATCAACCTCTAAACTCTCTGTGATCGTAGCAAGACTTGAACGGCCATTGACTTGGTTTAGGCTAGTCTTGTTCGATTTTGATCTCGAGCACTACGAAAGTACTCATTTGCAGTATAGTGTTTTTCAGACAAAATCATAGGGGTAAGTTGTCATTTCATGCATGGTTTTTTCGTAGATAAAAGAAAGGGAAGGCCAGCGTAATGTGGAGAGGGCCTATATGACGGTTCATTTTCTAATTTAGGTTATAAACATATTGTTTTCACCTTCATTCAGCTAGACCTTTGTGTTTACAAAGTAGAAAATTACAAAACAATTCCTTGCCGTTAACAAAAAACGTAAGAAGAAAAAAAACGGTCTTCGGACGCCAGGTCATTTAAGTACCAACTTTCATATGATTGTCCCCCTAAGCTAAAGTTCTAAATCCGTTCCTTGGGAAACCTTATCGAACATGAAAGGATACATTGAGCTCGAAATATAATACTCTATACATTTGAACACTTTTAAACACCTCTGGCCCGTTCATTTCGGTTTGGCTTGTGCATAACATCTACAATTGAAGCAAATTGAAATGTTTACAATAATTTGTATTTTGTACTTGGTTGACATTCACCAACAAATGTCATGGTGCGTAATAAAATTGTAATGCTCAGTGGATTTTAGTTTTCTTACTCCTAAAGGATGAGGAAGTGTCTTTAAACCAGAATCATTTGGTACTTCCAGCAATAAGAAAATGATGTGGGAACGAAATTCTCAACATCTTAATTTTTTGTCACATGGAAAGATCTAGCTTTTAATACTTTACAAGGCAATATTAATATTTCTCATTTCACCTCTTTGCAGAAGCAGAACCAAGAGAGCAATCACAGCAGGGTCGCTTTTTTCCCCGATAAATTGAAGCAACAACTTGAAATTTTGCATTGAATGGAGAACTGTTGAAGGTACCATGGCGACTGATTCGTTACATTGACAAATAAGAGAAACTGTTGTTGTCAATTTTCATCAGATTGAATACGCAAACGTTCCGCGAGAGGCAAATGATGCTGCCCATTTACTCACCAGTTTTGCCATTAGGCATAATATCCACCAATGGTGGATATTTTCTCCTCCCCCCTTGCATCTCTTCCTGCATTTTTAAGGAAGAAAATGATGTATCTTCTGTGTAGTTGGTTTATACCTTGTTCTGTTGTTTTATTTGATTGTCTAGACAGTCTTTCTGCAAAAAAGAACTTGGAATTTTGCATATAAAATAGGTGAAGGTGGGTTTGGTTCGATTTACAAGGTAATTTGTTTTTTTGTTGATGTTTTGCCCAATTGGCATTTGATATTTCAAACCGCTTTATTAGTTGTGTGTGGCTTTTTAATCTTCTATACTCCTAAACCCGATCCCCATTCAGTTATATCAGGGCCTATTCCCAGATGGATCACAAATTCCCGTTAAGGTACTCTCTGTCGTGTCAGAGCACGACAACCGCGAATTCGTAGATGAGATTGGCATCATTTTTAGTTTACAACACCCTAATCTCGTGAAGCTCTTTGGTTGTTGTGTCGAAGAAATCCAACTTCTGGTAATTTACGAATACATGGAAAACAATAGTCTAGCCCGTGTTCTATATGGTAATCACCACCTTAACTCAATAGTAATATCAGTTTTGATGTCTGTTTATTCAAGTCAACATTTTTAAGTCTTCTAAAAATAATCAAAGGTCACGATTTTAAGTAGTGCAGAGCAATAAGTGAACTAGAACTGGCCAACAAGGCTTAGGATTTTTTTGCCGAAGGTTTAGCTTATCTTCATGGAGAACCAAGGCTGAAAATTGTGCACAGAGATATAAAGGCAACTAATGTTCTTTTGGATAAGTTTAACTGAAAGGACATCAGATTTTGGTTTGGCCAAACTTGACGTGGAGGAGAATATCCGCATCAACACAAGTGTTGTAGGAATATTGTGAGTAAATTTGTTATCTTCCCTCTTCATTTGCCAGCATGAACTGTGATAAGTATATACATCTTAAACGTGGTTATAGCTTGAGAAAATGATAGTTTTTTTTTTTGGCAGACCTGGTGTTTTAGCATTATAGGAAATACAATCTGATACAATAATTTTTACACTTTCAATTCATTTTTATCAATTCAAAGGGTATGCAAGAAACATTTTATTCCAAAAACACATAATACTCTCGACAAGCTCACCTTCTTCCTTCTCAAACACTAGCTAGTTGTGACTTTCTTGTAATTGCATTTGTGTGATGTAGATATGTAATTGTTGATACGTGTTAGTTTTTAAATTTTTATTGGGTATGCAGTATAGTAGTTCAACAATTGTCAGTTTTTTTTTTGTTTTTTTTTTTTGAAGAGTAGGCTTTATTTATCATGCAAAAGAGTGTAGGGTTACATTCAAGACTTGTCTAACAACAAGCAACCTAGAGCCTCAACATGTTGTATTACAAAAAAACACAAAATACAACTTCAAGCACATGTGTCGAATGTAACTGGAAACACCACTCTATTATTGAGGAGATGTGAGCCGTCATTTGTTGATCTGGTATAAAATGGTAGAAGAACTTATTAGAGTATAATGCACGTATCAGTAGCAAGGTAACACGGGCATTCAAGGTTATCTGCACAACAAATTCAGAAGACCCAGTCTAAGTCAGTTTACAAGATAAATGTAATTGGTTAGGATAACTAATTTGTTGTTATCTTCTAGTCTAGGGTTTAATGATCCTATATCACTATAAATAGGAATCACAATGTAAATGTAAAACCATCTCAGTAACTACTGAAGATCAATAACATCATCAGCCCTACGGGGTTTCTTCTCCGTGGAGTAGGTCGACGTCAACAGTAGACCGAACCACGTTAAATCACTCATCTTCTTTATTGTTAATGTTATGTTTCACTTGTTTCTTAATCGATGATCCGTCTCGATGCCCATAATTCTTTATGGTATCAGAGCGGTGAGATCCGCTCAATATGCTTCCGCCTTATTTTTTAATTCTATTGTTCATCACAACTGATATGATTTCAGTTTCAGGTTTTACTCAAGGCCTAAATTATAGTTTATCTCGGCATCATAACAAGATGTCTCATTGTTACTGTCAATCAATAAGACTGTAAGGTATTCTTTCTCGTCATAACCAGTTGAAATCATTTTCATCAACTTGTTCTTTTACTAAGCTTCAATAATCTTATAGTTTAGTTATTGAATTTTAGTATTGTTGTTTCTTCTTTAACAATTGATTCGATTAATCTCAGTTCTCAATAAATCCAAATGCCGTAGATGATCAATTACTAGTCATTCACTGGAATATTTTTCTTCACCGAAGTGATCAATTTTCTTCGGCATCAATAGTTTCTTGTGTTACAAGAGCCTTTGTTATATATAATCTTGGTGCCTTCCTAATCCGGCACTATCACATGATCAGTCAAATGACTTTATTAGTTTAAACAACTAATTAATTTTTCTTGAAGACAATTGTGTTTCGTATCAAAGAGCAAAGATTCATACCATCATTTCTTTTATGACTCTGTTGAAGTGTTTTATCTTGATCTCCTTCGACAATATTCATGTCAATATTCTCTTATTTCCGCATCATCAAAGATGTCTCAACTCACTACAGTGACTGTTTCTTCACTGTTGGATTCTTTAACATTTATTTTTGAAGAATATCATTCATGTTTATTTTTGAATTTTATGCAACAATCATTAACCATCCGTATCAAATATCAATTTTTCTTTGAACTTGTTATTGGATAAGATCTTGTTACTCTAGTGCAAAGATTTTTTATTTTTTTGAACTCATGAGTTGTTTTTTAGCTCATCATTCCATGATCGTATCAACTAGATCATCTGGTTTGCTTTGTTTACAGTCTATTCGACTGTTTTAGTATTGTCACAATTTCTGTTAACTACTCGATCATTTGAACCGATATTTGCAATAGTTATTCACTGCATCCTTGGTGACACTAAGATATATTTTTGACTAAATATATTTGGTCAATGACTCAAAATACTCATTAATTACTCACTGATACTCAGTTCAATTTCAGCCAGTTCTGGCGGAAATATATTTTTCTTTCCCGAAAACACGCTGTGTTTCGAGATAAGTTGAGATAATTCCTATTTTATCTCTCAAATTCCTATTTTTCCGCATTTTTTTTAAAAGATGCATCCAAAAAAAATTCCTTCAATCCCGTCGTTTGAGTCAATTGATTCGTGACTCAACACGGTGAATTTTTCATTTCTCTTGAGTCTATTTAGACTTTCTATAAATAATCTTGATCATCAAGATCGTATAGTTCTGATTATTATTTGTTTGTTGGTGGCATTTAACAGACTATCAAAGTTCTCGCACCGTCACCAACAATTGTGTCTAGGCATAATCAAAAGATGCCTTCTTTCTATCTCTCTGTCTATAACAGGAACAGAGATAATTGATGATTTATTGTATCCATCAATCTAAAATGATTTACTGTATCCTCCCATTTCTGATTATCCGGAATTTGGATCCGATTGGAATCATTCTCACTGTCAATCCCGAAAATTATTCTACTGTTTTGACCCAATTATTTCGACACAGTCCACATATTGATATATCTTCCCTAACTTTCGGAGTTATCTCAATATAAGTCAACAATCTTTGAATTCCAAAGATACTGCAGTCTAATATTTTCTTCTGCATCTCGGGATATTTTCTTTTATTTGTTGCTATCTAGCAACTAATTCAAACAAAACTGTCGTGGATGATCAAGTATTCACCCACTAGAAAGAATCCATTCTTTGCTTTGTCAAGAGGATAACATGGAAAGAATCCATTCTTTGCTTTCAAGCAAAATCAGCAAAATCATCTGTTTCCAAGCAGGTATAAGGTACAAACAACTGCTTTAGTGTCATCTTCATCCGGCACTAATATTTGAAATCAAATCTTTATCATTTTCGAGCGCTCAAATCAGCTCGATGTTTTATCATGACTTGACATGATTTTCAGGAACTACATCCTCTTACTATTTTTCTTTTAATATTAATCATGTATTATGAGAATTTCAATCGCACTCTGATCAAGTTAATTTGGCTATTAAATCGTCAATATTCTCTGTTGACAAAGTGGGCAAATAAAGCTTCTTCCATTGGGATATCCAATTCTTAGCTCCAATTTTATGAGCTGATATATTCCTCAAGCATCCATTATTGATCATCTTATGGTTTTACTAAACACACAGTAGACCATGCTTTTAGCTTTGGCAAGTCGTGATCTGAGTTGATTAAACTCACCTAAATAGTTTGAATTGTTTAATTCACGACGAGTTTCAAAGTTTCAGTCATAATCAGATTCATTTTCGAATTTCTACCATTTTTTTTTGGTAATCAGTTTCTTGTGGTGTGTCGACAAAATTGCCACGCTTTCTGGCCACTGCGCTGCTACTACAATTTTTCAAGATACAGTATCATTTATTCCACATCAAGGAATACTATTCTGCTGCTTTGGATTTTAGTTTCTCATTCAAAGCTAAATCTCATAGTTATACTGATCATTGAGTTGTCTTCTGTCATTGTCTTCCTAAAGGCCAACATTTGGATATAATCTTGTCGTTCCAGTCGGAACATATCTCATTTTGCATTTTAATCCAACATACAGGATATTCACATCTCGTCTAAGCCTTCATGAGCTATATACACATCACTACCATCATTTCATGTGATCGTTTCCATGAATTTAACTATGGGTGTCTAACATGGTATCGAACATACACCTATTTTCTATCAAAATCCTAATAGAAGTTTTTGTATTTCTTCCATCAACACCTAATTAAGGGGTTCTTTCATCTAAATCTAAACAAGATTTTCATTTCTTTAGTCCGACATGATCTTGCTGTAGATGAAACTAGTTGTCTCAGTTTAACTACCGGTTAATCCGAATTATCTTTAGTAGTACATCATTCTTTTTGGTTTGGGTTTTCCTATCCAAATGAATTTGATCACTGAGGGTGTAATTTCGAACTCCGTATTATGTTTCATGTTTTCCAACAAAATTTCTTTGTTGGGATTTTTCTCGCCAAGATTCTAATATTGAAGTCTAACATCATGAGTTTAAGTCATGACTCATGATTGATTCACATCTTGATTAAGTTTTCTGCAGCAATACCTAATGAAGATGAGTTCGCTGTAAGTGTGACTTGTTGTAAGTTTTCTGCATTAAGTTTTTTTGGGGTTCTTTGTTGGGTTCTTTCTTGTTGTAAGTGTGACTTGTACGTCGCTTTTCTTTGGCTTTGAGTTCGCTGCTGAGTCTGTTGTATCGCAACCCTCTTAGTCAGTTTTGGTTGTTGTTCTTCGCTTACTTCCCGTAAGCTTTTTCAATATATTACTTATGTTTGCCGAGGAAAAAAAAACCTAATGAAGATGATATTCATATTTCATTTATGGCTAAATTATGATGCAGTATTTGCAACTGCCATTATACATCTTAATTGGATGTATTCTCACAACTTTGTGGATCATTAAGCTAATCCAAGCTATTTTGAACCCATCAAGCTGCTTCAAGCCATTTTTTTTAACACAAGACTAAACTCTCAAGTTGTGAAGATCATTTTTACTGCTTCCGTCATCTTTGCTCAAGTGCCCTGTGATTGAAGATTGAAGATAAAGTCGGCTGTCAATATTTGGAGTTCATGCTACTTTGTTTCCAGTGCCATTTATTGAAGACCAAGTTCTGTATCAAGTTATGTGTTAACAGTTCACGTGCTAATGAGTTACGAGATATTCACTTTTGTACAAGTGTTGGTGAGATCGAAGATAAAGTGACCTAGAGCTGTCCTACATCCGTCTAAAGGAAGAAGATAACATGTACGGATGTTATGCAGTCATCCTCTTCATTGAGAACAGTTCAAGTTGCACACTTCAATTCTCTCCATGTCCAACTTGAGGGGGCGTATTAGAGTATAATGCACGTATCAGTAGCAAGGTAACACGAGCATTCAAGGTTATCTGCACAACAAATTCAGAAGACCCAGTCTAAGTCAGTTTACAAGATAAATGTAATTGGTTAGGATAACTAATTTGTTGTTATCTTCTAGTCTAGGGTTTAATGATCCTATATCACTATAAATAGGAATCACAATGTAAATGTAAAGCCATCTCAGTAACTACTGAAGATCAATAACATCATCAGCCCTACGGGGTTTCTTCTCCGTGGAGTAAGTCGACGTCAACAGTAGACCGAACCACGTTAAATCACTCATCTTCTTTATTGTTAATGTTATGTTTCACTTGTTTCTTAATCGATGATCCGTCTCGATGCCCATAATTCTTTAGAACTGGCCATGGACTTCAAGCAAACACCAAAAGAAGAGCCACTGAACATGCTATTGGGCAACGTTCCAAGCATGACTGAGAACTTGCAACTCCAATGGGCACCCATATTGAGAGTGACCTGAAGACAATAACTCACAGGGAGTAGACTCCCCATGCTCCCCTCTATCAACAAGTGATAAAGGAACCCAAAACACCAGCCAATGTACAGAACAAACATCAAAGAACCCATGCTTGAAGAAAACCAAATCAGTCCCCCATGTTGAGCAGATCCTATACATCTGCACGAACCACACATACCACAAGAAGCTGAAGCCTTGAAGTACGAATTGAAAGAAAACACACTTATTTAACCTAAATACAAGACTTAGAATGTCGATCAAAGGATTACCCTTTGATACCATCCACCTCACGAAGACAGACATATCGTTGTATTCTCCATGTGCCCAAATGTCATAGAGAAAGCCTATCTCTAACTGCGAGAATTGCCTTATACCCCCACCCAATACTCTTATGTAATAAGCATGCATAAAACCAATTAGATGGAAAACCATCGTGTATGTTCGGATTCTGTCTCACACACGTAACCAATACCACTAGTGGTAAGCCCGTGCGTTGCACGGGTTTAGTTAATCTGCCAAATTATTAGGCACGCGGGGTATAGAAAGAAGGTTATTAATGTGTAGAATGTCGCTTGATTTCTTTCTATGCTTGCAAATACGTATTCGTATTTTCTATGATCATATACATTATGTAAGCCGTTTTTTTATTTTGTAATAGACATTATGAAAAAGGAGGGGTACCGAAATACTACCAACTTTTTGTTTTGGCTCGTGAGTCTTATGGTTAAAGTCTGGACGATCTCAAAAATCAATATCCAAATCTCTAACTGGAGTTGTTAAGACCTCGACAAAGAACACTTTGGAGTCAACTCGACAGTTAGGCAATAACGTACTACTTAGTGCTTTAATTATAAATCAGAGTTATAATGCGGAAAGTAAAAGCACACAAGACACCAAACGATTTTTTAACGAGGAAACTGCCTTGCAGAAAAACCTCGGGACCTCGTCCAGCTTGAACACCGCCCAGTACAAACTGACTACAAACACTAGCCTACTATAAGACTTCGGTCTGGGATGTAGCAGAGACCAACTCAAGCCCTCCAAGCGAATTGGCTACTGTCACCTTCCTTACGTCTCTGGATCCCCACTGATCGTCACGCACTTGATTCCCCTAGCTGACGTCTGTTACATGCCTAGGAGTTGCTTTGACCGATGTCAAAGGCTTGTGTCAGCAATAC
>JAJJMA010343213.1:0-16292 GCA_023529015.1 Papaver nudicaule
GACGCACAGGAATATATTTCCCGGTTCACATAAACCTTTAGGAAACCCCAGGGTCTTTTCGACCTTTTAGAACTCACATGGTCAAGACACATTGGCCTTGATTCTCAAGTCATTGTAAGCCAACAAACACATTGGTCACAATATTTAGTTTCGGATCAATAGCTTATGAATACGAAAACCAGATTATGGTTTCGAAATCAACGTTTAGTTTTACCAAAACCTACATTGAGGTTTCGAACATTGAAAATTCATAAGTTGAGAATACACAAATATGGTTTCGGAAACCAGAAGTGAGATACGGCATACGAGATGTTCATATACAGAATCAAATGAATGATTCAGAACCTCAGTATTCAGAGCCAAACCATGACGTAGTATTCAAATCTCAGAACATCAGTATTTCGAGGCTACACAACATAAGTGTGAGTCACGATCTCTCTTACATTGGCTCATACAAGTATATGCAATCAATCCGACAGTGCCAGACTAGGTAAGAAGAGACACAATACTGTGATGGATTAAATCTCGTAGTACTACCGAGATAACATCACATTGCTATATCCAAC
This sequence comes from Papaver nudicaule, assembly GCA_023529015.1. NCBI lineage: Eukaryota > Viridiplantae > Streptophyta > Magnoliopsida > Ranunculales > Papaveraceae > Papaver > Papaver nudicaule. Next base: position 567 of record JAJJMA010343213.1, read on the forward strand.
TCGAAAGGTTTTAGGAAAAACCTCTATATTAACTTAGAGACGAAGAAAAAAAGAAAGCTCTAAGCAATATGGAACGTCATAACTACAACCCAAATACCGCAAGCGATAATGTGGAGTTATCTTAAGACACACTGATCACAAGTGATCAAGTCATAACGTAAAGCTCAAGATGAGAGTTATGTTTATGTCTTTTGTAGCACAAGTGTAAAAGATAATGGAATCACGTTATTTAGATTCACTAACCTCTTGAATGATGAATCTAGTAGAAACTAGTACTGATCTTGTGTGGAATTAAATAACATAAATTTGTATCCAAAAAGGCTAAAAGTCACTAATAAAGATAATGTTTATTCAATTTATTCACCTTAGAATGGCTTCAATCCTGACAAACTTGGAGTCTGGGACGCCATCTGTTGATAACCCACAAAACAAATCAGCAAAATAAAAACAACTCCACAATTTATTTCATAAGAAAATGAAGATCCAGTAATGTAAACCCTACCTGGGGTGGTTTGTGCTTTTACAACAGGAACAACAAATCCATTTCTTATTATCCAAGCTCTGAGTAAAAACAAATTCGAATTGAAATCAAAAAAATAAGGTTTTCTAAAAACTTGTCTTTTCCTTAGGGTTTGGGTAATCACTATGCTAGAAGTAGTCATCTTGAGTTAAGCATGATTTGCTTATACTACTTCCATGTTTTTTTTTTCATCAATTAATCGAGGTTATTAAATTAAAATCTTAATTGATGATTGCAATGCTTGATCTTAATTGATTATCTTTATGAATGTATTGCAAAACCGTGAACCTGCTTTTTTAGCCATACTACCCGTTCGGGTAAAGCAGTTCATGATAGATTATCAAAATCCATTCTTTTGACTCTTACGGCTAAGAGGAGACGATTTTTGATAATAAGGAACCTCGTAGACTACAATGTTGAACTCCGCTGGATTTAATGTTGTACCTTTAATTCTTATTCTTACAACCACTAGGAAGGGGTAACCTAATGTTTTCTCTAAAGGCGATGGTTGACTGAAACTCTCTGAGAAAGTAGGAAGATTAAACCTTGAATTCCTATTTGACCGTAACTAGCTAGGAAAGAAAAACATATCTACAATTTCAGTTGTGAAAATTGTACCCAAGATATTATCCTAAAACCTTGCTTGGGAAGGTAGTCGCGTTGTTCCTTATGGAATGACACATAATGGGGGGAGAGTTCTTTTGAACTTGTGCTTCATGGTAATATCTTTTTGGGGAGTGCGGCTGTGGAATCTACGAGAGAATTGCATCTTTTTATCTCTCGTTTCAGGTATGTTTACCTTTGTCTACATTGATTATTGCGATTTTATGAGAATTCCTATATTTCTTTTCTTTGTCCATTTTATGACAAAAAGGGGGAGAAATCTTGTAGTAAGGGGGAGTAAAATCTTTCTATCTACTACGACAATTGTCTACGGCATTGTCATAGGGGGAGTAAAATCGATGTGCTTGTCATGGCATAACAAAAATTAGTGTATTGAGTAAGGGGGAGAACATATCAAATTGTGTAGTATCTTGAAGCATCGATGCAATATGCTTACCAAGTTTTACATACTACTCAATTGCATAACAAACTCTTGTTGGACTATGTCCTTCTAGAAACCAAGATGTCTGGTGACTTTGAGTTTGTTATCTCTACTTTGAATCTTCGCTTGCAGGAACACTCTTATCTGAAGACGCTGAAGATTACAAGAATATCAAGTACATTATGGTTAGGGCTAAAAGATTTTAGTTTTTGAATCCATATGTAAGATTGGTTTTTGTCACTAAAATTGAAAAATGGGGAGATTGTTAGAGCATTGCTCGGTTGAACCCACTGATGTTGCTATATCAAGTCACTTGTCAAGTTTATGAGACAAAAACACAATCCTTGATAAGTTTACTCTACAACTCGGACTAGGATAGTTCTAGGTAATCGAGACGAAGACTGATGAAGACGAAGACCGAAGCTTACTACTTGATAAATCATAACGTCCTCGCTGAAGGTTAGAAAGGTATTCCCTTTCCGTATCGTTTTTTACCATTTCTATCATACCAATAGTCTATGATGTTGTTTATATGATCCGAAGGTATTCTAGGATTTTCGCCTTTGCATTTGTCATACTTGTGATAATTTGTATAGGTAGAGTATGTTGAGTTGTCTCTTGAAACAACCCCAACGGTGAACGCGTACATATGCTGCCTTTGGGGATTTCAGAGAACGAGCTAAGTCTGTATGAACGCGTTCATGAACGCGTACATACAAGTTCAAGAATTCTCCTGAACTCTAAGGACTGTTATGTGAACGCGTTCATATAAGCCATGCGAAAACTTCCAACTTCCATATCTTGAAGTTTTCGGTCTAGACATGATTAGTACTCGGACTTGTCGTGACTTGGCCCATGGAATTCAACAACTTAATCCAAGCGATGTTCGAACTAAGTATTTGGACCAGAAGTCGCAAAGCGATGTCCAAACAAGCATTGGACCAGAAGTCGCGAACCTTCAAACAAGGTTGAGTCTTCTTTAACTTTTGGCTTAGTCCAAAGTTCTTAGAAGATTGAGAATGGGTATTCAAGCTATGGACTTTCCTAGTTCCGGAACTTGCTTGAGCCCTACTCAAGGTTGCTTAAACTTTAAGCAAAGCCTCCCTTGGTGATCACTATAAATAGACGACCTTCTGCAAGATACAATCTCAATCCTCTACACATCTGTGTATCCTTGCATAAAGGTTGGTCGTCATCTTGAAGTCCTTTTAGGACTACGACTATTGAAAAGACTTCGCTTGAGGATCGTGAAGCACAAGTCAGAAGTAAAATTCCATCTTGTATCTTGGGTCGATTGAATTCTTTCAATCTTATCACGACCAAGATTTGATAGAAACTCCGTAGGTAGATCTTGAGTCGTAAACCCTAGAAGTTCCCAAACGCAAATTCACGAACTAGGTTTCATACTAAGTTCGTCTCGCGTTCAGAGGTAAAGTTGTTTAGGCTAGATCAATAAGCCCAATTCAACATATCGATTTCCATTAACCTTGACTTTAAGTCTAAAGGAAATCACAATCGTATTCTCGTTTGATTACTTGGATACTTTTAGGCGTCCTGTTAGAGGCAAGGTAGCGCTAGTCTTCACGAAGGGAAGTGGAGCAACTCCTAGGCCTGTAAAGGACGTCAGGTAGGGGAATCAAGTACGTAGGCTACTGCGGGAGCCAAGAGACGTAAGAGCACATTGGTAGATGAATTGCTTGTAGGGTGAATTCAGTCTCGATACAGTCCAGTCTGAAGTCTGAGAGTAGGCTAGCGTCTGTATACCTTTCATACTAAGGGTGTTCACATTTGGACGAGGTCCCGGGGTTTTTCTGCTAGGTTTGCAATTTCCTCGTTAACAAAATTCTAGTGTCTTGCATTACTTTTCCCTTCCGCATTATATTGTCTCTGATCTATATAATAGAAGTAATTGCAAGTTTGTTGATTCATAACCTTTGAGTGAATCCATCTCTATTGAGATCTACAAGAACTACGTTCTTGTTAGGGTTCGGTTCTCTGAACTATACTCAGGTTGTTGTTTGAATATTGATTTGTGAGATCGTTCAAACAACCATAATCAATACTAGGTTCACGAAAACAAAAAGTTGGTGGTGTATCTCGGTATCCCCGCTTTTTCAAAAAGATTTTGGGTTGAATTTCAACTGGGTTCTCAGACGGAAATAAGATTATGTTAACATCAAAGGGAGGAGATTCAATGTATTTCTGTTAGAGCATGGCTCGGTCAACCTCAGTAAGTGTTGGTATGTCAAGCTTAGTTGTCAACTTTAGTGATCAAAACTCGATCGCTAAACAACACACATTAGGTAAGGTATCATTAAGTTAGATTTAGGTTGTTGAAGATTTTGGCAGGATTTAGAATCACTATTTGAAGAGTTGAAGAAGACTGAAAATCAAACAAAGACAACCGGCTTCATCATTCAAGAGGTTAGTGAATATAAATAACGCGATTCTATTATCTTTTACACTTGTGCTACAAAAGACAAAAACAAAACTCATTGCTGAAGCTTTACGTTATGACTTGATTACTTGTGATTAGTGTGTCTTAAGATATAACTCCGCTTTATCGCTTGAGATATTGTTGTTGAAGTTATGACGTTACATATTTCTTAGAGATTTCTTTTCTTCACAGTTTCTAAGTAGTATAAGGTTTTTCCTAAAACATTCGAGTTGGATATAGCAGTTGTGATGTTGTCTCGGTAGTATTATGAGATTTAATCCATCACAGTATTGTGTCTCTATTTACCTAGTCTGACTCTGTCGGATTGATTTGCACGTACTTGTATGAGCTAAATGTAAGAGAGATCGTGACTCACACTTATGTTGTGTAGACTCGATATACTGTTGTTCTGAGTTCGAATACTACGTCATGGTTTGGCTCTGATTACGGAAGTTCTGAATCATTTATTTGATTCTTGATATAACATATTATACGCCATATCATACTTTTAGATTTCGAAACCATATTCTTGATTATCCCATCTTATGGATTTTCAGAGTTCGAAACCTCAATGTAGGTTTTGGTAAAACTAAACTTTGATTTCGAAACCATAATCTGGTTTTCGTATCCATGAGATATTCGGTCTAAATAAAATGTGACAAATGAGAGAACATGAGTTCGAAACGATGTTTGCTGGGGTCTTGACCATGTGAGTTCTAAAAGGTTGAAAAGACCCTGGGGTTTCCTAAAGGTTGATGTGAACCAGGAAATATAAACTGTGCGTCAAGGACAAAAAGGTGTGATGCTGAAACGTCTCTTGACCACATGGACTCTCAAGTTCGAGACCAAACATTTGTGGCGAGACTAATATTTGTTTCTTGTTTCGAAACCTTAACCAAGGTTTTGTTAAAACATAATCTAGAGTTCGAAACCTAGCTTTGGTTTCTCTATGTGGAAACTTGATTTGGGAACCTTAATTCGGTTCTGGTCATATATGAACTTTAGGATCCTAAACCTTAATTTGGTTTCTGCCAAACAGTATGTAGATTTCGAAACCTAAAAATGGTCATCTCAGAATGCGTATTTTTGAAGTTCAAACTCTATCATTTTGATTTGTGCTTCAACGAAGTAATGAGTTTGATTTCTCAGTTTGAAGTTTGAATTCGTTCATCTTCAATGTACAACTAAGTTGGTTTGAGTCATAATCAGAAATATGGTTCGTCGCTCTAGTTAGTAGACACATGATTTCTGATCAATACTGTACGTGATTAGATCTTCGTATGGATATACTACTCGATCAAATATTCATTTGATTTATCATTTGATGTTTTGATTTGAATTCTTAGATATCATTAACGTGATTATCCATATTGGAATCGAGAATTCAGGAGATTCAACATTTTGCTATTACTCGATGAATCATGCACTGTATTTTACTGGTATATCTTTTTGCGTGATTTGGAATTTCCATTGAACCTACGTGTTCACTTAAGGTTAACACACAAGGCTTGTCCTCGTCTGTCATGATTCGTTTATGCATAACGTTGAGCCACGTTGGACCAGATCCCACTTCAATCTAGAATCGTTCTGGCCTGTCCAGCAAAGCCTAGGAAGTGATGTCGACATTATCAAAGATGATGACAACATTTGGAAGTAATAATACCTTAAGGAGATTTTCGAAACAAAATGACAAGTTTTCGAATTGAGCTCTTTCCCAGGGAGCATATTTGGGAAGAACCATATTTCGAATTAAATGAAATATCCAAATATACCTTATGAGTATTATTTGCTTTGATTTCTCTTGGTCAAACATTTATTGAAATATATTTTTCATTTATGAAGTATATTTTTCTTTAATGTAAAATGCTAGAGTATTAGATCTCATTAAATGCTATGAGTCTAAGTGAGGTATTTCAGAACATATATGGAAATGTGCGTTAATGAATTTACGAAATTAAGTTAGCCTCATTTCAAAGCTAAGCCTTAGTCAATATAATTAGGAGTGGTATCTCTCCTAAAAGCTTTGTCCCTCTACCAAGCTCTTCTTCGGAACTATAGCTTGTGTTTGCCGCTTTTATTTTCAGTTACCTTTGAGCTTTTGCTCTCGGTCTAGAATTGCGAGAAAGTCTTCTCCAGGGATCGAGAAGCCTAGAAGTATCTCTTACGGTATACTATTTATGTTTACTAGTATTCTTTGTATTGTACTTGTGTTCTTTTCTATCACGTTTATCAAACCTTGCGATCTTTTTTATTCATTGGTCCTTCTCTTCTGCAATAAGGCCACTCAAGATCGTTGTGATTAGAACATAATCTTTATCTGTTAACCTGGATTTGTCAGCAAGCCGCTTTCGGTTTGTGTGCCTAAACTATAGATATTGAGTGGAATCAAGATTGTTGTTATCGTATTTATTTCTTGCAGGTACATTATTCTTCACGGTCATATCATATTGTACTTGCCACAACTGATTGCTTGATTCCAACTGGGACGACAAGGTTGCTCTTTCGGGAGTTTTGGTTTTGAAACCTTGATCGATATCTCGAGGGGTTTATTACCAAGTAAACTTAAATATCCTCGCTCTTGGTGTAAAATAACTTCGGGAAATATCTGTTAGTTACCAAGGATATTATCTAGCGATTTGACATGCCACTTGGTTGTTGTCCATAAGGTTGTAATTGTCTGATTGGAGGTCGAGTAGCGATAGTCCTCGCGATGGGCTGTGAGGTAACTCTTGCATAAGATAGTAAAGGACGTCTGTTTGCGTAGGGTAGTACATGTGCGTGACCACTTTGATGTAGTTGGAGGCGTAGGAATACTAAGGGGAAATCTTTGTGACTAATAGTCGTATTAGGGTCATATTGTCTGCACCAGCTAGTCCGAAGTCTGAGAGTAGGTGTGTTGGCGGATTAATTCTTAAGAGTATTCAAACTGGACTAGGTCCGGGGGTTTTTCTACGAGTTTGTAGTTTCTTCGTTAACAAAATTCTTGTGTGTACTTTACTTTATTTCCGCATTATATTTGACTTGTCATTTATAATTAAAGTATCGTACTTGGTTGATGACATAGCCTTTCAGATCTTGTATTGAATCCCTTGTGTGAATCAATCAGTGACGAAAGAGATCTTGTTCTCGAGTTCTTGATTACATGAACCGTTCAAGGTTTGACTTATAGGTGGACTAAAATAAAAGATTGGTCGTGTACTCGGTACCCTCGTCTTTCCAATTAGTATCAGGGCAGGCAAACACCTTCAGATCTAACAATCTGTGTTTGGCTCGATCCAACCTATAAGAAGAACATGAATAAGAATAATGATTCTAGTTCGATCAACATACCTCCAAGATTTGACGGGACAAATTACCTATGGTGAAAATTTGCCATGAAAACTTATCTGATGTCTAAAGATTTTGGCATATGGTTTTACATTGTCAAAGGATATACTCGACCGAAACTAAGAGGATCACTCCTTGAAGTTAAATATTTTCAATATTATACGGTCGAGGAAAAGACATAAGAAAAGAAAAACCTTGATGGTTTGGACATCATTTTCAATGCAGTCTGTCCTAGTCTACATCCTCACATCCTCTATTGTGAAACATCTAAAGAGGCTTGGGATACACTAGAAACTGTATATGAAAAGGAATTCTCTGAAAAGAAAAATAAAATGCTTGATCTTGCACTGTAATGCGAAAAGTTGAGACAATATCAAAATGATCTTGATGCAAAACTAATGTCTTTTAATCTTAAAACATCTGAGGATAATAGTGCATATACGACATCATCATCTGGATCGTCCCTACTTGTTCCAAAACTCATTTGGGGAGATGAATGCACTACTGATGAAGACAAATCTACTGTGGTCTCTGCTAAAGGTGAGAATTTAGTTGGTTTACTTGCTGAAATTGACTCTTCTCGTGTGGATGAAAATGATCCTATTTCAGTTAAAATCTCTTGAAGAGTTAGTGTTGATGGTGGTTTTTGGCGAGGAGGTCACAGGAGTAATTTTGCATCAATTTCTGGCATCCTGGAATAGCTCGAGATAAGGTATGAATTTATTTTTACAGTAGGGATAAGATATTTGGTTTGCCGTTAGCCATATTTTAATATCTCGCGACCCTAGCCTAGTAGCATGGTCCATATCCCTAGCCTACGTATTAAAATACCTATGCATGCGCATTAGCCTAGCTCATGCTCGAGCCAAAACCCTAGGTGCTTCACGCCACTCCATGGAATACCTTAGAAGTGCACGGCATTGGCCATGCCTAAAACCTTAGAAGTGCACGGTATTGGCAATGCCTAAACATTGGCCATGCCTAAACATTGGCCACGCCTAAACTTTGGCCCTGCCTAAAACTTTGGAGATGCACGGCATTGGCCATGCCCAATCTTTGGGTACCCACGGCATTGGCCATGCCTCATCTTTGGATGCCCACGGTATTGGCCGTGCCTAACCCTTGGATGCCCGTGGCATTAGCTTTGCCTAGCCTTTGGAGGCCCGTGGCATTAGCTTTGCCTCGTCTTTGGATGCCCACGCATCCTCCCTTGCCTAATCCTTGGAGGCCCACGACTATCCCCTGCCTTAGTTTATGGGTGTCCATTGCCATTAGCTTGCCCTAACCTTTGGATATCCATGTTAGTTAGCTTGGCCTGATTTTGGGTGTCCATGCCACCTCCTTGGCCTGATTTTTGGACGCCCATGGCCGTCCCTCTCTTTAGTTTTTGGGTGTCCATACTTACGGCTCACCTTAATCTTTGGATGCCCATGGCATCACCCTTGCTCAACTATTTGGGGGCCCTCACGCCACCCCTTTCCTAGTCTTTGGATGCCCACGCATCCCCTTTGCTTAGTTTCTTGGACATCCACGGCCATGCCTTAGCTTATTGCTTGGAGGCTCACGGTTGTGCCTTGGCCAAACTCTTGGAGGTCCAAGAATTATGCCTTGGCCAAATACTGGAGGCCTCATAATCATGCTTAGCCTAATTTATGGGGGCCTTATAGTTGGCTCTCGCCTAATTCGTGGGGGTCTTATTGTTTTCCCTCACTTGTACTTATGGAGGTCCATGATTGTCCTCTTCCCCTCACGGCTAGCCTTGCCTCCTTTGAACTAGAGTTCACCTCTTCCTAGCCTCCCCCTATTTATGGGCCTCACTGATCCAAATCCTAGAGGATTATGGATTTTATTAAGTCCATAATACTCTAGTTTCCTAATCAAATTCGGAAATCTGGCAGTTCAGCTCACGTATTTCTTCATGGCGTGATTTTTACAGCCCAATCCGTGAGGAATTAGAAGGCGCTTCCTTCACGAAATATTTTCCTCTGTGAATTTCCTATAACATACTAAAAATTAATATTTTTTATCTAATATGGGCTGGCCTGGGTGATTTTACCAATGGACAACATGCAAACTGTTCAGAAATCTGAAAATAACATAAATGTTGTGGTTCATCCTTTACGCCTTATGCCTAACTTCTCAACAAAATTATTATACCATGCAACATGGCTTATTATAATTATTATGGCCTATCTTTAGGTCTTATATTGGCAATGCTTATGCATTCTTGATGATGGCTACGCCGTGATAGCATCATTCGTCTGTTTTTCCTGATTATGGACTTGCTTCTATAAATCAGTGCTATAATTCTTAATCATGGCTCATGGCTATGACCTATATTATTTTAGACATTCATATGTCTTCATTACTCAGAGAATTGGTGCATTACATGCCACAAGCCAATTTCTCATATTTATGGCAAACTGAAAGTCGTACTTATTTGACTGTTGCCACAGAGAGTTGCTGAAATCCTCTCAGTCTAATTGGCGATTGCATAGCTCAATCCTTAGACTTATCTTATCTTATCTAATGTCGGTTGCTAGCTCAACCCTTAGATTTATCTCATTGGTTTAAATGGCGATTGCCCGGCTCAATCCTTAAACCAAAAACCTAAAAGAGATACACAAGCTTATCGCTTAATCTCTATCTTTACGCAAAAGTCCTGAGTTTACCAGTAATTGGTACGACTTTGCACTTAGTCAGCTTTGACTTAACAAATATTCAATCTTTAACAAATCTTACGAGAATCAAGTAAGTTACATGGGGGGATATTCTTTAGGGTTTTGGTTTGGCGGTCTACGGCACGTGTGATTGCAACGGCTCAATCACTTAACGGGAAAGAAAACTAAGTCTTGTGAACGTTGCTGAGAAGATGGGATAAGATAGTGGGTTGTTAGTCTTCCCTATTATTAGGCGCAAGACTCTTAACAACTAACCCCACTCTTTCCTCACTCCCACTCTTCCACTTCTTCCACTTCTTACGAGATCAGTTGAGAATATATTGCTATAAATAGGTCACTCGACCAGTTTGGGAAATCATCTCAATCTCATCCAAAAAAACAGATAAGTTCAACAAGTTCAGTGCAAGTATAATCAAGTCTATCTTATCGATAATTGATTAACTCTTCTCATTCAGCATTTATTATCTAGTGAGAACTGAATATTCATCCTTATCTTGCAATATCAATCTCAATATCACAGAAAATCATAGCAATTATCTGATCTCATCTTTCTCTGCTTCCCTCCCTAAACCAACCCTAAAATCCTCTTCTTGTAACTGAAGCAATACTCGAACGGCCATTTCTTGGTTTAGGCGAGTCTTGTTCGATCTTGACCTCTCGAATTCATCACAATCTTTTATTACATCATCACACTTCATACTTTACCCCTCAGATTCTCTTATTTGTTTTATACCTAAAACATTTTGGCGACCACAGTGGGAGGTCATTATCTCGGTTTTAAGAAGATATGGTTGAAACCAGGAGGCAGAGTTCAGAGAATACGAATTCTCCAAATAACCCTAGTGTCCCCACGAGTTTGCCTACTGCAAGTGGGGTCACAAACACCCAAGCAAGTGGCACCATCACCTCTGGCCCCACAATTCCAGCCGCCGTGAGCTCAAACCCTAACCCTAATTTTGCCTCTACCTCAACCCAGAGGGGGCCAACCTCATCCCCTCTCTCCTTGGGCGTGTCAACTTCTCTGGTGGGATCCACCACGCCTACCCTATCCCAAATCACGTCCCCCCTATCTCATATGGTGGGGACCACCAATACCACTATCTCTCCTACTCCTTACACTCCTATCTCAAGCCGCACAGAAGCTTTTCTCTTCGGGCCCCGCACAGGAGAAACAAGGAGTACTGAAGACTCACCTAGCATTGCGGATCTCATGAAGACCCAACAAGATCTAGCCCTGAGTCAAAACAATATGGTGAAAACCCAGATGGAGTTGCTGACTTGCTTGAGGACTCTATCAGAGAAGCTGACACCACCAACAAATCTAGGACTTTCACGTGTGGAACCCCTACCTCATTCCAACAAGGCGGGTCCTTCTCAGATTCACGTTATTCCTGATGATCAGGATACCCGTGTCCACACCACACGTGGACCAAACACAGGTCTGCAACATAACTTCGTCACTCGTGAAGATTTGCAGAATCTTTTGCAGGCTCGGAGCATGGAGAATTCAGATTTATTTCATCGTCATCAACCTCCATATCCATTTGAAATTCAACGTGAGTCTCTCCCTGAAGGGTATGTCACACCTTCCTTCTCGATGTATAATGGTATTGGGAATGCCCGAGAACATATCTCTCTCTTCCTGGAATCATTGGGAATACATGAAAGAAATCAAGTTGTATGTCTCAAAGAATTCTCGAAATCTCTGACGGGAAAGGCGTACACTTGGTATAATAATCTAGCTCCCAACAGCATCCTCAACTGGAGCCAGATGGTGAGTGCTTTTCTCAAAAAGTATTTCTTTGTGTCTGAACAAATCACTCTCTCCGATCTGGGAAGACTTTATCAGCGAAACAATGAGCATCCAGATGATTATGTGACTAGGTTCAGAACTCGCTCAGTGGATTGCAATGATCCAAACGTAACAGAGTTGCAGTTAGTGGAGCTCTGCATCAATGGAATGATACCAGTATATCGGGCCTTATTGGAGAATCTGGATATTAATAATTTTACCAAGCTCCATAAGTCTGCCAAACGATCCGCCACTACTGCACCTGCATTACTTGAAAGGCCCAGGCCTCTAAAAGCTGAAGAAGGTCGTGGTGAGACGCGTGCCATCAAGCGACTCGTCAACAAGCAATATAGTTCTCTTCCCTCAGTTCATGCAGTCACTGAAGGTGTTAAGAGGAAGGCGCCTACTCATGAGGCCCCACAATTAAAACGTGCAGCCCCAGTCCAACCTCAGGCTCCTACACGGGTCCCTGCTAATGTTCCTGCACCAAGAGCACCACGACAACCAAGGGAATTTCCTAAAATTCCTGATTTCCCATGTACCATGGATGAAGTGATAGAGCTCCTGGAAGCATGGATTCAAGATGGTGCTGTTAAATTACCTCCTGTACGGAGAGAGCCTACGACACAAGAGATGACGGATCCCAAGTATTGTCATTTTCATCGATTCGTCAATCATCCCACGAGCGAATGTCATCGACTCAAACAAATCTTCAACGAAAAGATCGAGTCAGGGGAGTTGAACTTGGGGACTGAGGGTGTGCATAAGAATCCACTCCCTCAGCACCAACCTCAACGTCAACACCAGCCTCAACGTCAGCATCAACCCAACATTCGAAATTTCACCATCTCCGGAGAATCCGTCAAGCAAACTGCTAATTATTTGATGGAGAATTTATGCGAGCTCTTGCATTTTTCTAGGAGCCAACGAAGAAACATTTTCGCCGCCCTCAGCTGGATTGCTAGCGGCAAAGAGCTACCTATACCTGAAAAGGTTCAACCAAAGCCTGGCGAAGTTACACCAGAGATGATGGCAGGGGAACGCGTTCCAATACCAATTATCTCTGCTCGTCTCGAAGGTACGAATTTTAAGAAAGTTCAAATTGATGCTGGTGTTATGGTTAATCTAATTCCAATCAAAACACTCCAAGCAATTGGGATCTCTCGACGGGATGTCATCTACTATCCCACGATAACGAAAGATTCAAAAGGAAAGCTCCAAGACATATATGGTCATGTTACTTTGGACCTGAAGGTGGACTCTGCTCGCACCAAAACTAAGTTTCATGTAATCAAGGAGGATGAGGAGCACGACATGATCTTAGAGCGTCCCTGGCTCCATGGGAAAGATTTGTACCTACAATCTCACCTGTAATCATCAAAGGCCAAGAGTTCATGTTTGACCAAGAAAGCTGCGGCGTGGGAAAACTAGAGTACCGCGTGGGATCTGAAACTCTGGTGATATTCAAAGAGGTATGTGAAAGTGATTTGAAATACTTTATTCAGAATTATTTAGTTCATGGAAATCCTATCCAACGTGTCCCCACACAAGGATTGGATGATTCTCCGACATGGGGACTTGATTGCATCAAGTCTATCAAACCCTCTGAGGCACCTCAAGAGGAAATCAAGGCCACTTCCAATAAGTGGGTTCGGGCAAAGCAACGGTCTTATAGGCGAAAGACACCTGAGATGTCATGGGTTCCTAAGGCTGCTTTTCAAGAAGAAGATAAGGTTATGCGATGCACTAACCGAACAGTAACTTCTATTCCGGGGTCCATACCAAATTGGGAGGGACCTTATATTATATCTCGAGTCATGCCTGATGCGCGATACATGATAAGTGCAATACATGAGTGGCCTTCAAACATGGTGATCAATGGCAAGTGGCTCAAGAGGATATGAAGATTCACTTAATTTACAATTCCTTCAAAACAAAAGTGCAAGTAATCTCTTGCCTTAGCAATTCAATTCAAAACCTATGAGTTCAAAACCGTCAATTCCTACAAACCCTTCGTTCACGAAACCAAATAAAAGCAAAATAAAATTCTACTGAGAAAATGTTTTGCTCCTGAAGCTCTTCAGAAACAACCATCTAATGAAGATCTCGCTCCTTCATCAGCTGCCTTCTTTATTAGAGCAATATGAGCAGTCTTCTTCTTCACCTCTTCAGTTAACTTACGGAGTTCCTTAGTCATGGCAGCATGATTCCTCTCTTCCTGCTTCACCAAATCATGGGTGAATTTGCCAACAGCAGCACGCCTTGTTCGAACGTATTGGATTCTCGCCTAAAGCCAAAGCAAATTGAGTTCGAATGTCTTGAGGGTATCAATCAACTCTCTTACCTCATTCAATGCCTCGTCAGTCATATCTCTCAGCGGGGTAGCCTTCATCTTTGAAATCACACTCATAAGGTCGGTTACAATGCCGATAAGTGTATGAAAGCAGACACTTCTTCCAGCAATGACGAAGTGACCATAACGATTCCATATATTTTCATACAGTGGGACGTGTCTCTCTGGGACATTAAATCCTCCCACTAGTTTATGACCAGGGAGAGTCGTGTCATGGGGAGGATTATACATCACACCAGCATGAGGAAACTCCCGAAGCATCCACCTAATTGGAGCATTTACGACAGCAACATTGATATTCTCGTGGGCTTGTGTTTCTTTATTGACGAGCTGACAGAAGATTCAAAGCAAGCAGAAGTTCAATAATATGTTTCAAGCTATATGATGAAAGCTTAACATAAGAGGATGATTAAATTTACCTCAGCAACATGAGGATTCTCATCGGTAACATCGTCAAAATCCTTACTGAGGTTTGACCATCACTGATCTTTTCACCGACGAAGTAACTATCTTCGATCTCTTCGTTACCACCAGAAGGCTGCAAGAGCAAACAAGGTGAGAATAAAATACTGGAATATTTTACTTCAAATTAAAAGAGTTTTCAAAAGTACTTGTGTAGCATCAAGTGTTACGGAGGATTTGGGTCCTCTTGTTTCTCCACTTTTATTTCGCTCCGTAGTCGTGCCATTCGGAGTTGCTCCACCGAAGAGTGAGCTTTGGCCAAAGGGAGTGAATGAAGCATTCTCAAAGTCTGGAGCAAGTCCATCCTACATCAAATAAAGAAGAAAAGTCATTGAAAGAAGATATATCAAAGGATTCACGACGTTATCTTGAAGAAGTAATTTTCTGACGTCTGAATTTTTACGAAGTACAGCAAAAGATTCAAAATCTGTACAAATCCGTAAGACATATGAAGAAACTTCCTTCACGAGAGTTGTTCGTATGGATGTTTCCTATCACGTGCTAAAAGGGCTTAATTTTTGGAGCAATCTACTGGCCGGAGTGATTTTTCTACTAAATAGCGTACAGACTGCAACATTCCTGGACGCGGCGCCAACTTGTGGCACATGAAATAACGAGCAAAACAGCATGGAATTCAGATTTTCTTCTTTGAGGTGAAAGCTACTGAAGTCCTTTTTCTAAATTGGGGTCAACCATCGAAATCCGCCATCGGATGAAGATTTTATGGCCATTCTCGTGACGCGACTCGAAACAGGAAAATCTGACGGGATTTTTACTTTTCTACTAAAAGTGAAAATGTAGCAAAGAGAATGAAGTCTTACCGTTACCCAATCCTTTGCAAATGGATTGGGGACTTGATTAGCACTTGAAGGAGTCGCCACGGAGCTGCTACTAGCTGGGGAGATAAGGTTCCACCCGTTAAAGTCATTAACTGGTGTTTATCCCAGAGATATATCACGCACGGTTTTGGGAGAGTTTTGGTTTGATCAGGACTCTCTGGATGTTGCTTGAGTGGGGTTCGTCTTTAGGCCCTGTTTGGATTCCATATTTGTGGATAAGGCTTCTATGCGGATGCGGCTGGTCCATCAACTCTATGCTCACCCTGGAAC
>JAJJMA010343223.1:0-14015 GCA_023529015.1 Papaver nudicaule
TGTTAGGGCATTGTCCGGTCAAACCCACTAGCGTTGGTATGTCAAGCTAGTTGTCAGTTTTAGGTGTCAAAATACAATTCTTGATTTAGCCTACTAGAGTTTAGATTTCGGAAATGGGATATAGACAGAGTAGTAGAGACCTTGAAGACGAAGACTGTGAAGACAAAGAAGACATCAATTATTCTTCATCGACAAAAGGTTAGTAGGAGTTATGACTTTATGGATATTCTTCTATTTCTACTTTCTCTATTCTTTCGAAATATAGTCGACTACTTTAGTAGTAATGTAGCGATTGAGATCGTGTTCTTGTGTAACATGGCTTTATGTCATGACCAGTGTTTGATCCCACGAATACTGTGAATCAAGAACATATGAGATAGATTCGACGCCATGTGTCCATTGCAATGGTTTGCTTGCAAACTGTTATGTTGGATATGGATGAATCTAAGGAGTACTCTTGAGCAAAGAGTCCATGGATCATAGCTGAGGACATTCTCATGTCTAAGTTCTGGCTCAGCCCAGTTCTTCCAGCGGATTCAGAGTTTGACCTAAATTTGACTTGGACGGTACCCGAACCGGTTTCGCGTACCTGGACCAGAAATCTCCTGTGTCGCATTAGTACACGTACCTGTACGTGTACCTGACGCAGAGAAGTTTCTGGAAAGTCAAATTGCGTGAATATCTTCTAGATTTTCACTTTGAGTCAAATTCCAACTCCTTTATCTCTTAGATGGACTTGTGTGAAACATAAATACCTTTTGTGTTCCATCTAACGATCCTCAATGAGTCAATAAGATAAGATTATCTCTGGTCTGTTGGATTCCTATCTTGAAGTGTTTTTGAGCCAACAAAACACTTGGCAGATAAATCTAAAAAGGAATTTCAATTGAGATTAATCTGTATTACTTGGTTGGCAAGTTTAGGGTTTCCTTAACTTGTGGGACAAGTAATTGATTGCTTAATTCCAAAGCAACCTATCTTATTGAGTGATATAAATAGAGGTGTCTAAGGACAAATACCGCAAGCATCAAGCACACGTGAAGGTCCTCAAGGAAGTAGCGTAAACTCTTTTCACTTCGGTGAAAGCTTGTTGTGGTATAGTCATCCTCTATAGGTTGCAGCTCCTCTGGGAACTCCCTACGACTATCAAAGACTTCCTTAGAGAGTTGGGAAGCACAGGTAGATTGATCCCTCAGCGGTTGATCAGAATCACCTGTAACCTCAGTAACCTATCCTAGTTCTTGTCTATTCTAAAGTCCGTCTCTTCTGCTATATGGCTATTCAAGAACTAGTTAAGTTACGTAAAGGTTTGAAAGGTAGCAACGCACGGCTGCACTCGGTGTTGTAAGACCTAGTTGGCTCCAGTTATACAAGTTCCTTAAGTGGTTCTTCATCTATAACTGAGGTAGATACAGATTGGGCGTTGCAAGGTGCATGTCAGCCCTGATTTGTTAAGTAGATTTCCGTATGACCTGGATTTGACAATCCGAAGGAAGTCATCTTTGTTTATGGTAAACTGATAGAGGACAGTTACACCATAAGTCAACAGTTTTGGTTTAAAACCCAGTATTGCTGACAAAAGCCTTTGGCATCGGTCAAAGCAACTCCTAGGCCTGTAAAGGACGTCAGCTAGGGGAATCAAGTGCGTGACGATCTGTGGGGGATCCAGAGACGTAAGGAAGGCGACAGTAGCCAATTCGCTTGGAGGGCTTGAGTTGGTCTCTGCTACATCCCAGACCGAAGTCTTATAGTATGCTAGAGTTTGTAGTCAGTTTGTACTGGGCGGTGTTCAAAACTGGACGAGGTCCCGAGGTTTTTCTGCAAGGCAGTTTCCTCGTTAAAAAAAACGTTTGGTGTCTTGTGTGCTTTTCCCTTTCCGCATTATAACTCTGATTTATAATTAAAGCACCAAGTAGTACGTTATTACCTAACTGTCGAGATTACTCCAGTTAGAGGTTTGGATATTGATTTTTGAGATCGTCCAGACTTTACCATAAGACTCACGAGCCAAAACGAAAAGTTGGTAGTATTTCGGTACCCCTTCTTTTTCATCTTCTGAAATAAATCTTCATAAGGAGATATATTACCAATTGATTTGGTTGGCAGCTTGTTGATAGTATAATTTGCTGCAGTAAATGCATCAACCCAATAAGATGTTGGCAATCCAGATTGAATGAAAAAGGTTCTACCTATATCCAGAAGATGTCTATGTTTAGACTCAGCAACTCCATTTTGCTCTAGAGTGTGTGGACATGATATCTCATGAATAATACCACAATTAGATAAAAAACCAGTGAGGTCCTTATGCAAGAATTCACCTCCACCATCAGTTCTGACAACAACAATAGATAAAGATAATTGATTTTCCACCTGAAGTTTGAACATGTAGAAAACATTCTTAAAATCTGACTTTTCATGTAAGGGATAAATCCGACAAATTTTTGTAAAATCATCAATTTTATTGACATAATACCTGTAACCAGATTTTGATTTTACAGGACATGGACCCCAAAGATCAAAATGCAGAAGCTCCAGAGGCTTTGTACATTTATGAGAAGAATGTAAAAAGGCTAATTTGTGACTTCTACCTAGCTGACAGTCATAGCAAAATAATGGATTTTTCAGTACATTAGGTAGAGACCGCAAATTACAGACAATCTTCATTGTTTGAAAACTAGGATGTGCAAGTCACTTGTGCAGTACTTCAGCAGTCACAGTACACACAGAAGAGAGGGCTTTATTTGAAGTAGCTGAATAAGCATTCCTTTGTAAAGAACTAGTTGTACTTAGCTGACTGAACATAATAGGGTATAAACCATTAAGCTGTGGGCCTTCCAAAAGAATCCTCCCAGTGGATATATCCTTCACACAGAAACCATCACCATCAAAAGTGATAGAGCAATGATTATCACTAGTGATTTTTTGCACAAATAATAAATTTTGTGAAGCTTTAGGTACTAACAACACATTATTAAGACTGAATTTGCACTTTGGAGTAGTTTTAACAGTACAACCAGTGTGAGAGATAAGCATACCTTCACCATTAGCAGCCTGAATCTCCTCATTACCTTCATAAGAGGAAGCAAAATCCAGTTCATTCTCATCAGGAGTAATATGATTATTAGCACCAGAATCAGTATACTAGGGATTAGTTCCAAAGATATTAGCAACATCCATCATAGCAGCAAGATGTTTAGGTGTATGAACATTTTGATAGGCCATATTAAGTCTGTTGCCACAAGCCAGAGCTCCATGTCCACTTTTTCCACAAATTTGACAGGGCATGGACTCAGTAGAAGATGAAGTATACTGTAAACTTGGTGGTGGTCTAACAGAAGTTGGTGCTACTGGAGTAGGAAGTAAACCTGGTGCCCTTGCAGAACCATAATTGGGACTCATTCCCCTAAAAAATTGAAAACCATTTGATCTACCTCCTCTAGCATGAGACATAAGTCTAGGAGAATAACCTCTACCAGCACCATGAAAGCTATGACCTCTAGGCATTTGAGCAGCAAAAGCTCTAGATGTAGAATCAGAAATAAAGCTCTTGTTTCTTTCAGGAACATCAACATCTTCACTCAATAGGCTATTATGCAGTTCAATAAAACTAACATCGGGAGTTTTATGTATCATAGTGGTTACGAAAGGTATAAAATCAGAATTTAATGCTCTAAGAGTAATAACTACACAAAATCACCTGATGCAGCTAGTTGATCAGTTAGTAGCTTAATCTCTTTAAGTAGAGCAGGAATAGATTTATCACCTTGACTGATTGCCATTAACTTGGATCTCAAAAGTAAAGAATGAGTTGAAGATGAAGTACCAAATCTCTCTGCAATACTAGTCCAAAGTTGATGAGTTGTACCAGATCTGGAGAAATAAGGAATTACAACATCAGAAATTATACCATTCAACCACATCCTGATAGTTGCATCTTCATCAAGCCATTGAGTATATAATGGATTTACGATTCCACTGTTTTGATTTCTTGGTGATGTGAATTGTGGTGGACATGGATAAGATCCATCAAGAAATTTAAGTAGTATATATCTTTAAATAACAGGATCAAGAACATTCTTCCATGTAATGTAATTATCTTCGGTTAATTTGAGATGAACAAGATTATTGAGTTAGGATGGAGATAGAGTAGAGAAAGAAGAAGCAGTAAGATTTTATTAATCAGACATTGAAGTTTCAGAAAATTCTTGAATCATAAAGAAAGAAAAGATACCAGAAAACTAGATCTGAGATAACATAAGCAAATAAGCAAAATTAACAGCGGACAAGGATATAATCGAACCTCAGGAAATTAAGATTTCTTAGTTTGATACCATAGTATAATCACTGAAAGTGATATTGAAACAGTAAATGAAACGAACGACCATTTATGAAACCATTAATGAAAGTTACAGTTACGAAGAGGAAAAAAAGAAATTAATGAAATGATTGTAATAAAACGTTACACCGACAAAACCAGAACAACTGGTTTTATACAACTGACTTAACAGTACGAACAGCCATCTGTAAGACAGCCTGGACGAATAACAGCCAAGCATACATATTGCCACAAGGTTGGATATCAGCCCTTGATAAGAGGGAGAGGAACGGTCACAGATATAGATATCGGCCACCGTTATTAGCTAAACCGTACTAACATTATTTGACCAGTTTTGTTTATTTATTCCCATAGTGGCAAAACGCATTTGCGCATCCACCTGACCTAGCAAACACTAGAAAAACAGAGTTCAGTTACGTGCACACTCCTCCTATAATGAATGTATATTTGACATGTTCAAGTTAATTGATGGTCTCATTATCATCCATGTTTAAGATCTTAACTTTTGTTAAATTAAATTAACAGTGGAGATTAAAATGTCACATAAATACTCTTTAGAGAGTATGCACACAAACGAGATGTTGGAATCTAATATTGGACTTCAAATACGAAAGTCAGCCTGAGACCTGGTCCTCATCGGACTGGGTTATAGTTGGTTACTCGTGCAACTTCCGATGGCCGGCAAAAAGATCTAGCATTAAATCAGCCTATCACTTTCTAAGGTTCGCAACTCAAAGCAATTTTAAGCCATCTCTTCCCAGAGATCAGATTCCTTTCAATTTTCAACAAAGAATCAAACACTACTACTGTACTATAGAAATTCCCATTTCTTTCTACCCCACCAACAATACCAACAATCCCATTCTCTCCCTTTGTAAAAGTATCACGGATCTATCAATTTCAGTGTGTCATTGTGTCAGCAGCATATAGCAAGAAGAAAAAGCAAAGGAGCTTCATTTGTTGGCGCGCGTATAGAAAAAAACAAACCCAACCCTGCAAATTTTCCATCCCCTTTTGGCCTTTCCTGATTACCCAAACCCTAGTTTCTGAAATCAACCAAAAAAACAGAAATTTATCAACAGAACAGAGCAGAATTGAAGATCACGAGAAAAGGAAAAAAAAACCCAGATTGATTTTCAGTTTTTCAATCCCAGCCATGGTTCAAGAAGTAGAAAAAATTGAATCAGAGCTGGGGAATGGGAAAGTTGCTAAAGTATTAATAGTAGGGAATTATTGTCATGATGTATTAATCCAAGATGATAAAATCATTGGTGAAAGTCTTGGAGGTGCATCTTCATTCATATCAAATGTATTTGATAATCTCTCAATTCATTCTGATTACATTTCAAAAGTGGGTTTTGATTTTGCTTATTACAATTCAGTTACTCATAAACCCATTTCATCATCTTCATCAATGACAACACTATTTCATGCATATTTCTCATCAGATGGGAATCAAGAAAGAACCCTTAGGAGGATTCATGCATGTGATCCAATCTCAGTATCTGATCTTCCAAATTCAAGATTTGATTTTGGGTTAGCAGTAGGTGTTGGGGGTGAAATATTGCCTGAAACATTACAACATATGATTGATATTTGTGATGTTGTGTTTGTTGATATACAAGCTTTGATTAGGGTTTTTGATTCAGTTGATGGGACTGTGAAACTTGTTAGTTTGAAAGAAAGTGGGTTTTTTCATTTACTACCTAAAATTGGGTTTTTGAAAGCTTCAGCTGAAGAAGCACTTTTTGTTGATATTGAAGAAGCAAGGAAGTATTGTTGTGTAGTTGTAACAGATGGGAAAGATGGGTGTAGGGTTTATACAAAGGAGGATAGATTGCAAATTTCACCTTTCGCGGCTGTTCAGATCGATCCGACTGGTGCTGGGGATAGTTTCTTAGGGGGATTGGTTGCTGGACTTATACAAGGCTTGCCTGTTTCAGATGCTGCATTGCTTGGGAATTTCTTTGGTTCGTTGACTGTTGGACAAATCGGAATTCCAAAGTTCGATTCGAGGTTGATGCAGGTTAGCTTACATTAATTCCGATTTATTTGCTCTTGTAAATGACTAAATTTGGTTCAGTATACTAGGTTAATTGTGTAACCATCCAACATGTGAATTAGTTTATGTCGGTTAGTTTTTATGTGCATCTACTAATGGAAGAGATGAGTTATTGCAAGTTGAATGAAAATGTAATGAATCGCTCAAGTAACTAAATTGTAGAATGAACACACATACAGGAATAAAAGAGAAGCTTCTTGAGTGTTCAATGGACATGGTTTGCCGACTCTACATTTAAAGATCAATGGGTTCTTTGTTTATATCTTTAGATACATGATTGACATAGAAACATTAGTCTGTAAAGGTTTCTTCTGCTATAGAACATTACTTTCATGATGGTCTAATTTCCTGTTATTTATGCCCAAGATCAAGCATCTCCGCTGGTAAATTAGATTGCATTAATGTGGACTTTCTGCAACTAGCTGAGATATAGAAACACATTCGTGCGCATGGTCTTGATGTACGTGCAGTGAAGAAGTTGTTTTGGGGGATTATGAAATAAGGTTTTTGGGGCTTGTGATGATAATAAAGTAATCACAACCTCTGGGCTACTTATTCCTTCACGCAGTTTGTCTTCAAGTCTCTTTTTCCATGGTGTTGCATGTCCATTCTGGTCTTCAGCTTATACTGCAATTTGTAAGATATGATAATGTGAGGTCAAATCAAACTGAACCATGAAGTACACACGTAGGATATCTTTTCCACTTCGAGGTTAGGATATGATAAATTTGGTTATGTTGTCGTTTCTAGGAAGTGTACTTATTATGTCTCTTGAGTGACAAAAAAATGCGAGGTTTCTTAGTTGGTTTGCTTTGCATAAAAAATATGCCCATAATTTCTTCATCCCAGGACTATCTTCTTCTGACAAATTACTTCAATAACTACTATAGATAGCTGCAGTTACATGATGACATGGAAACATTAGTATGGTATTTCTGTAAACCTTTCTTTTACTATTGAACATTACTTTCATGATGGTCTAGTTTCCTGTTATTTATGCCCAAGATCAAGCATCTCCGCTGGTAAATTTAGATTGCTCAGAGGTCGATTCTCTCCAACTAGCTGAGATATAGAAAACACACACGTGCATGGTCTTGATGTATGTGCAGTGAAGAAGTTGTTTTGGGGTATAATGAAATAAAAGGTGGTGTTTTGGGGGTTTGTGATGATTATAAAGTAATCACAACCTCTGGGCTACTTTTTCCATGGTGTGGCATGTCCATTCTGGTCTTCAGCTTATACTGCACTTTGTAAGAGTGGTAATGTGAGTCTAAATGAAACTGAACCATGAAGTACACACGTAGAATATCTTTTCCACTTCGAGGTTAGGATATGATAAATTTGGTTATGTTGTTGTTTCTAGGAGGTGTACTTATCATGTCTCTTGAGTGACAAAAAATGCAAGGTTTTTTTTAGTTGGTTTGCTACTTTGCTTGCATAAAAATATACCAATTTCTTCGTTCCAGGACTTTCTTCTTCTGACAAAATACTTCAATAACTACTATAGATGGCTGCAGTTTAATAAGGAACCTAAGGGAAAAGTAACATCGTTACTGAACTTAGGGAAAAGTAGAGGAATGTATGTTATTGGTGCGCTTATTTGCTGATAATGGCATTGCCAGTATTCAATCTATAATAATCTCTTTTTTGGGGTATTCATGAACTTAAGATTTTATAATTCCTTTTCTTCCTCAGATAGTCAAGGATGAGCTGCATCAGAGAAGAATTGTATGCATCGATCATTGTGAAAGACAAGATATGGAACCAGAGCTAAACAAATCCACAGCAGAAAACCGCTGTTTCCAAGAATTCCTTAATTCAATTACAGAGCGCCTACCCGCCTACAACAGTGAGGAAGAAAATCCTCTGGTCTCTCGGCATTCACCTGCTAAAGCAATGGAGAAGAACAACCAATACCATATAAACAGTCACCATAAGTTGACACTTGTTCCTGTTTATAAAGATGCAGCTTCAGTAGTTGAGAGCCAATTACCATGATACGACATAAGTTAACTTAATCCTGTCCATGGTGCATCTCCAGTCATTGAAAGCCAATTACCATGACATGAGCAGGGGGTGAAGAGCTTCACCTTCAAAATTCTCTTTTTGAATAATGGCCACCATGGAGATGTTAATTTTACATGTAAACCCCGTTACAACAGAAATTGTAAGAGTTTATACATAAAGTTGTTCCAACGTCTCTGCACTCTGCAGTGCTTTAACTGTTGTTGTTTGTAGTTCGCTGAATGGCATGGTTGACGGGCGTTTTTAGCTCCTGGGCATTGAGCTCAAAGACATCTTATGTAAGTAGCCAATAAAATCTTTGTTGGATGGAATGCTGGTGTAGTGCGTTGCCCCAAACTAACAACACATTTAATTCAGAGTCGATGGTTATTTCAGTTGCTAAGCTCGTGTATCCCAAACTTCATTTCTGTTGCTAAGCTATCAAGTAATTTGAGTAAATTACGGTTTGCAAGATGGGACTTGGCACTAATGCATCACTGTCCGAAAGAAAGGCTCTGCTTTGATCATCAAATATTAAAATACAAGATTTTTTCTGGTTCACAAATACATCATCAGGAGAAAGAAAAAAAACACTCACTGCACATATAACCTGGTATCGTAATATAATATAATTAGTACAAAGAAAATGGACTAAGACACTCAAAAAACTACCAGCAACAGCAGCACTAACACTCACAAAGTATCCCCACTGCCAGCAATCAATTTACACTCTGATTAGAACTGCCTGCTTCTCCAGATATATCACATTATGGAAACAAAAGCTGGCTTTACAATAATCAAATCTGAAACCAGAACAAGTTTCAAGGATGGGACTTGCAGGTCACTGATGGTCTATTTAAGTGGCAAGTTGGAACCTCCCACTGGGTTTTCTCTTTCTCCAGCCCTAAATAAAATAATTGCACTTTGTCAGAGTTCATAATCAATATTTCCAGGCATATATAAGATTTAAGTTTCAAAACCAGACTTACAAAGATTATGTAATAGATAAAAGTGAGTCCTGCGAGAACAACGAATGCGATTTGAAATACATTATACCTGAAAGAGAAAACCAAAACAAATCAGTAAAGCACAAAGAAAAGACTATCTACAGAGCAGTAAGCTAGGTGTAACTGACTTGTAAAGATATTTGATTCCGCGAAGAGATTGCAGAGTGTGGCCAAATATTTCCTGCGCAGCGGTAGCTTGAGCATAATAACCAAAGGCTGTGGCGCAGAACTGAATTACACTGCAAAAACATATGCAAATGACGACCATTTAATCATCTTTTACCAAGAAAATTAGTTCAAGGCCATACTACATGAACTCTTAGCCAAAAAAAAAAAAAAGGCAAGACATCTCGCCAAATATCTTCTGAAAAACGCAAAACATATCCATTTAGGGTGTGTTTCAGGTAGAAATGCAAGTATAAAAGTAAACTCCACTCTCCCCAACTAAAGATCAAACCTACAGACCTGATGGAGCAAAGGAGGATGAGTCCCACGTTGAAAAGAAATGAGTTCATAAGAGTTGCTCCCCATCTGGATTAATAATAGGTTAAAATGGAACGTGAAATTGTCAGTTCATGAAAACATGTGAAAAATCATCTTCAGATTGAAAGGGTAGGTTTATTACTTCATAGGATGGATTGTTATGAAAACTAATCGTAGACCAAGCATCATGGCCCCTGCAATCACAGCCAATAGAAGGTAGAAGCAGAAAAATGCAAACGCAGCTGTACCCAGAAGACCTGTAAATAGAGAAGTAGTGAATGTTAGATTAAAACCCTCGCAAACAATGAGAAATGTCTGTACACAAGAGTTCTTGCTGACATACCCCAGACGTCGTCGAGCTTGATAAAAATTTCATTTAGAAAAGAGGAAAGTGGAGGATCAATTAGCAGGTATATAATAATATGCACGATCCAAGCCACCGACACAATCAACCTGGAGAAAAAGGTACAATTTACAAGGATAAGGTGATGCAACATAAGAATTCTCTTAAGTATTACAGTATAAATGTTACAAAATGGTTTCAAGGAAATAAAAGATAAAAACTAGACATGCAAGAAAAGATGGAGGTCGAAAGGTACAGATCACCCTCATCAAATATTCCTCAAAAGGGAGATACACGGTACATCAGCTAGTTATATTACAAAGCCTCATTAAAGGGAAAGAGTTGCCTTTGATACATTTTAAACTTCACCTATGAGGCTCAGTTCTTGACAGGACACATAAAGAAGTGTATACCAAGGGTTGATTGAGTAGCTCGCTCAACAACTTGCTTCAATTTATTTTTCCTTGAGAAAAAATAAAGGATGATTCTAAGTTCCAACAGTGAATAAATTGTATGATGCTTCCTTACAGATTCAGTCAGTAGCTTGTTAACACATTACACATCTATGTACAAAGCATGTTACATACACTGGTAGCAAGTAGGGGTGTAAAATGGGCCGGGCAGGGTAGCCCTGCCCTTTTAATAAATGGGCAGGGCTGGACGGGCAAAGAAATTTCTTGCCCATTAAATTAAAAGGGCCGGGCGGGCAGGGCTATATCACAAAATAAGTTGTCCATGGTCTGTCCAAGCCCGTTGGGTGATATGGACTTGGGCGGGCAGGGCCGAACGGGTTTGCATAAATAAACATATTATTTTAAGTAAAAATGAGTTAAATAATTGTTAACCAGAATTCCAAATATTATTGCAAGATTGAAGCATCATGATAAGGAAAGTTCCCTAGATTTCCTCTATATTGTTAACGAAATTAGCAAAATTCTTTTGATATAGTTAGTTGTCGACATTTTACAGTATTTTCTAGAATATAAAAGATAGAAATGTGTAAGTGAGACGGGTATACGGACGGGCTAAAGGGCAGAGCACTACAAACGGGCTAACGGGACGAGTAAAGGGCCGGGCAATGAAATTTTACTCAATACCCTTGCCCGTCGAACTATTTAAAAGGGCCGGGCAGGGCTGACCTTCGGCGGGCCATGGGCTCCCATGGGCACTCATGGGTCGGGGCGGGCAGTACAGGGCCAAGGGCCGCCGGGCAGAATTTACACCCCTAGTAGCAATACATATTTGTGACAGCAAACTATAACTATTAAGTGCTTCAGCAATGAAAATATGATATCAAAGAACTTACCCTAGAACTCCCAACACAAGTTTTGCCAAGTAACCAATGACAGTTAAAGCCCAAGAAGTCTCAGCCTAGATAAATCAGGCAAACAAATGAGATGCAAATAAAGTCAGAAATAGTTATATGGGCAGATGTAGATCTCAAGGATGATTATGACACAATCATCACCTTTTCCCCTTGGGGATACATCTCCTCCAAAGCTTTCACATCCTCTTCCAATAGAAGCAATTCCTAATAATTGAAACAATTTCCAACAAGCATTTTAGTAATCAAGAGATCAAATTGCAATAAGATGCGGAAACAAATTCTTAGGCAAGTCTGAATATAAAACAACAGGACAAGCAAGATCGCAAGCAATCAGAAAAACAGTCGCTTAGGTCAGAATATTTAACTACCTCACCCATGTGTGACATATGCATAGTATATTTAAACCTCGCATATCGTAAGTGGCGCTACATGTACATACCTTTTCAACTGCCTTAACATTTTTACGCCATTTTCTCCCCTTAGCACCATCTTTCTCTTCTTGGCGGAGTGCATCAGCTGCTTTCTTCAATTCTTTTGCTTTTTTGCCCAGCTCAGTTGCTTCCTGTGGTAAATGCAGACACTCTGTGAGTAATTCTAGCACATAAAAATGTGATCTTCTACACTAAAAACAACAGTTAATGCACGGACGCACCTTGATATACTGTGAGCGAGTAATGACGGCCTTTGGACGGCGAATAAATGAAAATATAAGTCCTAATGGCAAGGAAACAATGCCAACGCCACCAAATATCTGTGTGGATGTTGAAAATATGGTTTTAAGTAATTAGAAGTAATAAACAAATTAAAGTAATAAACAAAATATGGTTTCAATCCCATTGGTAAAGGCTTGTTCTTGTTGTTGTCGTAGAAATAATTTTCAAAGATGAAAGCAATATTGGTAAACAAGTTTCAAAAACATCCTTCACGAGGTCCAACAATCACAAGTAGTTTAAGTCGTTCGGATATAAATTGTGAAAGTTAGATAGAATGCACAGCACAAGGTAAAGCTACTTCAACTTAAACTTACAGAGAAAAGTACTGATCCCACGATGGTAGCAAGAGCAACGACATACTCAGGGAATGTAGTGCGCATCGTCCAAGTTGACTCTGATGCAGCATTTGCATCATATGCAGAGCACTGGTCATAGAAGAGAATCATTAGGGCAGTAATGATTTTTACTTTCTTATTACACGTGGAATTTACAGTGACCACATCAAGTACATTAAGCCATTAAGAGGATGGATCATGAAGGCTTTAAGTCAAATGTTCCCATACCATAGTAAAGAGCAGGGAACGCCGTATACTGAAAGTAAATGGATGTTCAGAATTGTGAAAGAAGTTACAGATAAAATTGATTGTACCTGGTGATTTGATGACTGTCCACAAGGTTGAGCCTTACTAAAGGATTGACTAAAATTATCTGGAAAGTTATTTGCGGACGACGAAAGGTGCCTGACTGTAAAGTCGACCTTCCCAATGACCCCTGAAACAAATCAAAGATGGGGAGAACTGTGAGAGACGGTAAAGATAAAAATAACGAATTAACTATAATACGAGTATGGGGGTAGTTGAGAGAGGATCCAAGCAACCTGAATGATTTAAGTTCCACTAATAGTTTTGATTAAACATATTGTATTTCTTAAACCAACAAAGTATACCACAAGAAAGTATCCTTCATGGTCACATGACATACTTAATATATACACATCATAAGAAAGTCATGAAAAAAACCATTAGTCCTCTCAGCTGAAAAAAATTAAGAGGTCAACAACGAAATGACTAGTGTAACTGATGACATGGAAAGAGGTCTACAACATTCAATTTTAATTCGTGGAACTCTTTTTGCCAATTTAGATCCTGGTGGCCACAATGATTACTAGCCCAAGAACCTTCATGATGTACAGAATCCCATCAACAGATATTTTTATTGTGTTGTTTCATCTGACCACTTATTTGTCCATGACTCCATGGTATTGATGTTCCTCTAAAATGATGTAACCTCAGTATTTTACTTGCATGGGTTTTCCACCAAGCATGCCAGCAAACTTGATGTAACCTCAGCATCTTATTCACATAATTTCCCAGCATGTGTTCTGAACCAACTTAATCATATGGATGTTCATCTAAAAATGGTGTGACCTTAACATTTTAGCTACTTGGTTCCAAAAGCAAGTGTGCTGAACCAATTTATAATGATGTAAAATATTGTAACCTTAGTATTTCAGCTACAAAGCAAGCGGTGGACCAAATTCACACTCACACAGATGAATTTTGCCTCGAAAAAAGGTGTTTTCCAAATTGTATCCACATCCAAACATAGAAGGCACATTTATGTCAAGTCCAAAAACAACTCCCACTATCTAAATCCAGTAGCACTACTTAACCCAAGAGAAGCCGCATATGCCAGCACACATATATAGTCACCAAACAATAGTATTTAATCTAACTAGTG
>JAJJMA010343225.1:0-10168 GCA_023529015.1 Papaver nudicaule
CAGACAGTCCCAAACATCTTCAAAATAATTTTCTTAAACTAAAGCCTGATTGGTGGGTACCAACGTCTTCCCATTCCCATTAGCAGTACTTTCATTTTGCATGCCTACCTCTGCTAAACCATAACTTCGTATACATTTTCCTCGCTGCAAGCATTTCCTGAACCCTTGCATCAGCAGCCTTTTGAAAACTATTTCTACTTTTATCAACTTTTAAACTTTGCTAGTGGTGGCAGTTCTAGGGCCTCCTCCGTCAGAACCCCGCTCTCTTCGAGACGTAAAGTCCGATGATATCCAGGGAGATCGGGTTTTACTGCAAGAAGCTTTTAAAGCTCTACTGTTCACAAAAATGGCCTCGTAACGGAAAACGCTCATTTTGTATAACATGCATAGTTGCGGCTACAGAAAGCTTCATGCATTTCGTCGGTCTCTTTCATGATTGCCTATCGTAGGTTGCTCCTATAAGATTGGTTTGGGCAATGAGTCATCATACAAATGACAATCAAGAATGCAGATTTATTTTAAATGAAATAAGAGAGCAGAGTTGGAAACTTACCTTGAGATGTGACAATGGCAGGGAAAGTCGGCCATGAATTGGCACTGGAAACCCTTGACGTAATATATGTAAAATTCACCCAAACGTGTCTTTTAGATCACCCAAGGTAAAATAGAATGCCAACCAACCGTCAAAAGCATACTTCATCAGAGTTGTAGAAATGCTTATTTGTGTAGTTCCCCAAACAAATCCTTAAATCATAGAGAACCTTAAGAACAACTTCACGGCCAACAGATCATGTCAACATGCAAATCCGTCATCAACTGTACGTGATTCGCAAATTCATTAATATGATCAATCAATTGTGAAATTCTCTCAGTAACTTACATGAAATGAAATAGACAACTGTACTAATTCATTATGTAAGGAATTGACTGTCATATTCTGCTTACTGCACTATCAACTTTTAAACTCACAAATCATTATAAGAACACCATAGCTAGATACACCTCAACTTACCCCAATCATAATCTCGTCGTATCATCTCAATGGTTACTCTGCTGATAAAGTCATAGTTACAAACTGAAATATAAGACTTGGTACTCTTATCTTAGTTAAGAATTGCATATCAGCCCTGTAATATGTGTTATCTCAGAAGGTTTTTCTTTTTGTATATTGATGCATAACAATGAAATAGATAGAAAAAAAACTATGTGGTAGCCATAATGATCTTTTAATCCGTAAAATCGAAATGATGACAAACATAATTAGTGGACAAATAAACATCCAAAGCGATACCGGCCATATACTGGAATATCCCTCTTTAGCTATAAGTGAAATTGTACACTCAACACAAATTTGGCCAGTTTGAATAAGCATCGGGGAGATATGCAAGACTATTGTGTTAACTCCATGCCTGTACAAAAAATCACCCAAGTCATCAAATTTGGTTAGTTGTTCATACTGAATTGTTGAAGGCTTGAAGCATTACGACAAATACAGTAAGAACAGAAAAAGTAAGTAAGTTAATTTACCAAATATGTTATGTGCAACTTAAGAACGAAAAAAACTGATCAAAAAAAAAACAAAAAACTTAAGAACGAAAAAAGATTACATGCGTGGATGCCATCATTTGCAATGTCTTCATCAGAGATACAATCATCTTATTTTAGAAAACATTTTGTCAAAATGGAAATAACTGATTCCGCACTTACACAGAGTAACATACTAAACAAAACATTGAAAACTCAAACAAAAGTAGGGGAAATATAGAGTTGCATTCACCTTTAACACTCTTGGTTGCACAATGGCTACTGTTTTCGCTAATTTGAGTTGGGTGAAAGATGGTTTACAATTATATAACACACACAAAAACACAGCTTAAGAAGTCCAACCCAAATTCCTGATTGTAATACAGATCCAAAGCTCCTAATTTCTGCACAAAAAAAAAAAACAAAAACAAAAACTCAATACAAAAAATTATCTTTAAATGTAATACAGATCCAAGGCTCCTAATTTATGCACAAAAAAAAACAAAAACAAAACTCATACAAAAAATTATCTTTAAAAATGGAAGTACGAGCAGAAAAACAAAAAATTATCTTTAAAAATGGAAGTACGGGCAGAAAATTTCACTGGAAAAACTCGGCAGAATAAAGTTGTGGTTTTATTCACTTCTTTTAGAATTTAGGGAAAAACAGAAGGGGAGGTAGTTTTTAGATGGATACGTCAGTGGATGACAGGAGTGGGGAAGTGGGGTAGTTTTTAGGTGGGTTTTCATTACCCGTACGTGAAGGTGTAAATGTAGTGTAAAGATATCTTTTGTAGTTAATTTTGTGGGGCCAGAATGAATGAGAGAGCTTTATTTGTGAATACTCTCACCATATTCATCTAGAGCTTTAAAATGTGGGGTCAGAATATATGAGAATTGAGTATTTGGTTTCAATTATTATATATAAGGATTAGTGTAGTCTGACGTATTTGACTTGCACTTTTATTTCTTTACTGAATTAGGGGTTTGACTAAACAATCAGTAACTGCTAAATCCAAAAAATCAATTTCTTAGACACACCACCAATGTAGATAATGGGGCCAAGTGATTGATGTGTCTTGCAGAGAATCGGCTGTTCTTTTTCAAGTTTTGAGTTTAAATACAAATCACCAACAAAATTTGGTGTATTCCTTTTATGTGCCCTCTTCCAAACTTGGTTAACTACTACTACTTCAGTTACCGCCCCTACCAAACTTCACCGCTAATATTCAAATATTAGTAGTTCATGTCATTAAATTTATGGTCTAACAAGGTTTGATGAATTATCTAATTCTCATTTGTTGAGTAAATGGTTTCACTTATACTATAAACTCAAATGACACTAGTTTCCGTTAGATGTATGGGAAAGTACGTCGTAATTTCATTCAACTATTAATTACGATTCTTGATGTTATATTGATCTCTAAATGTTTATAGCCACCAATAATATTTTATTCTTGGAAGTTGTGGTGGGGGCAATGGCCCATCCTCGGAGGTATTTTACCATTTTCCCTGAAAAAGACCGAGAATGAAAGCTTTCTTTGCCATTTGTGTACAATGACTTGTAAGTTCTAACCTAACAAAATTCATTGCCGACTTTTACTGCTTACCGACTCTTTCCTTCCCTAAGAAAATGCATTCAATATCTCCTACCAAACCCTCCTTAATTTTATCTCTACCTTCTTTTCCCGGGTCGTTAGATGTATCTCGTGGTAGAGGCAATTGCCCTGCCTTCGCTGTTTTACCTAACAAAATAAATTCTAACCGAAATCCACTACCTACAAACCCAGGTAGGTAGACAATGAAATAAAGAGGACCCCACAACACCAGAAATTACAGGGGTCACCATTTAAGTGAAAAAAGTAATATTGTCATGCATGTCACGGGTTGGGGAGATTAATTAATATAGACTGGACACACATCAATAACTTATCTACTTTTTACTATTCTGAGTTAGTGAGTGGAATTTTCTTCCTGTCCTGTAAAAATTATTATGAGAACAACTATCTCATCTCGATCAAATTATGAAGATTCAATTGGGTCCTCGCCATATTTGTAGGGAATTTGAAAAAAATCACAGTCGGCGTGGGTTTAGAAACAGTCAGCACAGGTTAAGCTAGCAGTCGGCATGTCGACTGTGATTTTTTCGAGGCCCCCACAAATGTGGTGAGGACCCAATCTAACCTTCCAAATTATACCTTAAGAAACAAAACACAAAACAAAATATGTACCACACACTGTAGTAAGAAATCCCCATGTTAAATTAGTCCTATTCAAGCAGCTGTACGCATTGTGTTAAATCTTCGTTCCTTGCTAGCTGTTTCCATCTTCCATCGAGTCTATAAAATAGGTATAGTTCATCAAAAACGTTTAATAGCTTGGGGTGTTGAATCAGTTAACATGATGTATCTTCAACCTCTAAGCTGCTTCCAACCATTCAAAGATCTACAACGATCTATCCATCTAAATAAAAACCACTGTAATTCAACAAGTACTAGTCGTCACAAAAATTATTTGAAAGCTAGTTCAGTGAGCAACGATTATAATAATATTTCAAAAGGCGCCGAAAGGCGGACTGCAAAATACCAGCCATGTCTATGGGATTCCGATTTTCTGCAATCTCTCAAGAGCCAGTATACGGAACAGAAGTATAGTGAACGAGCTGAGAAGTTGAAAGAAGATGTTAGGCATATGTTTCATGGATCACCACCACCAGTGTCTTTGTTGAAGCTTGTTGATACTATACAAAGATTAGGAATTGATTACCATTTCAATGATGAGATAAAAATTGCTCTTGATACTATAGTTTCCGCCAAGGACATCTATGGAGATCTTTATACAGTTGCTCTAAGATTCAGACTCCTAAGACATCATGGGTATGAAGTTTCTCATGGTACGTATACCTAATTATCCCTCTTAAAATTACTAAAACAATATAAGTAGTTATACATACAAATTTGTGATTTTTTCCAGTTAGTTAGTCCATATGGGAGAGGCTAAAATGGAGACCAAAGTATAAGATTAATTACGGAATATCTTGTTGGTCAATCAATTTTCTAATATACTAACTCCAAATAATTTAGACTAATGAATTATTTCTGAGAACTGGAGTTTTCACCTTTAATGAGTTTTCACGAATTTCGTCTATCGATCGGATAATAGTTAAGCATTTCTATATATGTTGTCTGCTTTCAGATGTTTTTAAAAGCTTTTGGGGAACCTGGAGAACAGGTGATTTAAAGCATGTAAAAAAGCTTGAAAATGATGATGATGTTATGGGAATGTTGAGTCTGTATGAAGCCTCATTCTTTGCCTTCGAAGGCGAAGATATCTTGGACGAAGCTCAACAGTTCACTGTTAGACATCTAATCGAGTTTATACGGACGACGAATCCACACTCAATAATCAGCAAACAAGTAAGGCATGCATTGGAACTTCCTTTGCAATGGAGAGCGCCAAGATATGAGACCAGTTGGTTCTTAGCAATTTATGCTCACACCAGTACCGCCCATGAAATGGATCCTGTATTAGTTGAATTTGCCAAGTTAGATTTTAACATGGTCCAAGCAACATATCAACATGAACTCGTATATTTATCAAAGTACGTAAACATTTCTTCCACTCGTATATCACCATACTCAGTAGTCTATCTAAATATGTATTTACGTACACATTTCCATACGTTAGTTCCATATCAATTTGGATAGGGTTGAGATTTGGCCTGTTGTTGGGGTTGACATTGGAATTAGTAAGTCCAGCTATCCGGGGTCTGTTTTAGAGGAGAAGGTTTTAGATTCGTATTGCGTGCTGCTCGCTCCCAGAAATCAACAAAAATAGCACATTTTCAAAGAGTTCTTCCAAAAATATACCTTCTAAAATTTAATACATAAAACTACCCTTTGATGACTACTATAGACCTTGACCCCTATTATTTTTACAGAAATGCCATCAGGGTCTAGACTATGGATTCAAAGGTGTAGACTATAGGGTTGATGGTGCAGACCTTGGTATTGAGGTGTAGACAATTCTGATCCTACATGGCGCTTATATGCACGGTCTAGACTCTAATATTGGCGGTCTAGACCATTCTAAATCTACATGGCACCTATGTGGCGACCCTTAATTTAGGGTCTACACCTTGGGAAGTAAAGGTCTACACTTTTTAAATTCCAAAAATAGCATTTTTTTATAAAGTCTAGACTATGATAAACACAAGGTCTACACTTTGGCAATTCCAAACATAAACTTTTCGTAAGGTCTAGACTTCATATACAAAGGTGTAGACCTTAATCATCGTGGTCAATCTTGGTTGACCACAAAAATTTGTACTTAGGGTGTAGACTTTGAGGGCTAAAATCGGTAGACATGGGTATTTCTTTGTATTAATTTTTAGAAGATATAATTTTGGAAGACACACCTAAATTTTGGGTATTTTTGTGCAATTCGGCGTGCGTGCTCATTGTCTTGGCAAAATCCATTTTACACATTTTTATCGTCATCCAAGGACCAATCCCCTATTGTTACTTGGTCTGTTTTGGAGCCCATTTCAACTGCTCCTACTTGGGATTTCCGCTAGTAATTGATTTGTGTGTTTGCAAGGAAATTAATAGGTGGTGGACGGAGCTGGGTATTACAACAGCGTGTGACTTTGCAAGGAATCGTATGGTTGAAGTTTTCATGGGACAAATAGGGTTTTACCATGAACCTAAATTTGGAAATTGTAGGACAAAAGGCACGCAAAGTAGTAATTTTTTGATTACAATTGATGACATTTATGATGTGCATGGTTATCTGGATGAGCTCAAGCTATTCACAGAAACAGTTGAAAGGTTCGCTTAAAGATTTCCTTTCTTGTTTTCTTAACTTGATCTGATCGTACTGATTGTATAGTATTGATTGTATATAGCAGTATCATAATGCCTGTTCAATTGCTGGAAACATCAATTACTCCAAATATAAATTCACAAGATAATTTTTGTTGTTGTTTTGTCTGTGTAGATGGGATATCAACCTAATCGAACATCTTCCTCATTACATGAAAATATGTTTTTTAGCTCTTAATGGTATAACAAACCAAGTGGCTTACGAGGTTCTTAAGAAACATGGCTTGGATGTCAGCCAATACTTGAAGAATGCGGTATGTATTCAGTTGTCAATTTTGCTCACACACACACACACATATATATTTATAGTAACATGTTCATGCCTGTTTCAGTGGGCAGATCTATGCAAAGCATACTTGGTAGAAGCAGAGTGGTACAACAATGACTACACACCAACACTTGAAGAATACCTAGAGAACGGATGGATCTCGGTAGGAGTGCCTACGGTTCAAATCCACGCTTACTTTCTCTTGGATGATTATCAAATTACCAAAGAAGCATTAGATTGCTTAAAGAATGGTTACCCAGATATCCTACGTTGGACATCCTTAATTATTCGGCTTGTCGATGACTTAGCAACTTGTACGGTATGTCAGATTACTTATGCTGTAATTTTTTTTTTTTTGGTTTGGTACTCAATATTTAAGATATGTGCCTCCCCTTTTACCAACGATGAGTTCTTATGATGTTATATATTTATTCAAATAGACCTGGTGTATTTTTGTGCACATGTATGTGTTGCAAATGACTTTTTGTTTATATGCATAATGTTGTGCAGGATGAACTCAAGCGAGGAGACGTAACGAAATCAATCCAATGTTACATGAAGCATGCTGGTGTTTCAGAATACATGGCACGAAAGCACATCAAGCATCTTGTTAGTGAAACATGGAAGAAGATCAATACAAATGAATCTAAAGCCCTTTCCATTTTTCCAAAGTCATACATCAATGCTTTGAAAAATATTGTGCGAACAAGTCAATGTTTTGACAACCCTGGAGATGGATTTGGAATTCCAGATACCTACGTAAAAAACTGGATTTCGTCGATGATTGTTGAACCCATTCCTCTTCTACAACACATAAAGTAGCCATTGATTGATGGGGGTGGTGTTTGTGTTGCCAAATTTGATTTGTTTCTTTTTTGCGTTTGGGTTTTCTGTTGCAATATTGGTTCCTTAATTACCTTTGGTTCCAATTAATGTTGTTTTCCTAGTATTTCTGCTGCTATAACTTTTTTCTGTAATACATTTTCTTTCTCTATGTTCTTTGAAACACTATTGGATTATGTGAGCTTCCATTCGTTGCGCGACGGGCCGATGCATGCAGTGGCACTTAAAGTGCAGTTATATATGGCAGGGACTTTATAGTTGTACATCATTGTAGAGAAAGCATTGATTAAACTAGAAATATGGAGATATCCGTTGGTAGAAAGGTTGTTTGATTAAACTGGTATAGAGAGTATTCGTGTAAGCCCCTTTATAATTTGCACATCTTATTATATAACTACAACTGCAGCTGTAGAATATATAGAAAAACAAAAATGGTTGAACGACATTGTTTTGGACTGCCATGTTACTATTTCATGTGGTCAAAGACCAGGTGCGATATCTAGTAGTCGCTGTATTCAGTGAGATTAGGAGGCAGACAGCAAGATTCATAATCAAATCAGCATTTTCTAAAAACCAATCTATGGATGCAATCTATATATTAACCATTATGTCAGGTGGCTTATATATGGTGCATCTTCAAGGCCAAATGATTTGACTATCGGGGTTACGAAAGGCTACATTATTTTCTACAGTTGACCACTTGATCAAGTTCAACATACATACATAATAAGATTGATGAAGAGACAGACACTCAGCACAAAGTCATGGAGTATATATTCGTTTTTGAGATTATGTGGAGCGAAGCCTTTTTTAGCTAGGCTCAGCTGCTCTTAAATAAAGAATAGCAACCGAAATTCTAATATGTACTCTGCACAAAATTGGATTTTCCAAATTTAAAGGTTCCAAAAATGTTAAATCTTAAATATGGGAAGAAATATGGCAATTTGTCCTAGGAATAGTACCCAGCATTCATAAAATTAAGGGTTGGTACCTGGACTGCCGGCTGGGAATGGCAAAAATTTTAATTTCTGGCTGGATGCTTGGTTTGGAAGAAAACCATTATGTGAATCATACAAGCTAGATTACAAAGCAACATCAAAGAAGAAGGCTCCAGTTGCAGATATGATCAGAAATAACCCTTCAAATCTCTTTACTGAATCTGATTCTATCAATTTCATGACAAACTCTGAATACACTGTTAAAGAAGGATACCAGTGCATAATGAATCAGATACACCCTGCTCCTCCTAAGTTTGATTATATCTGGAGAAAGAATGTGCCCTCCAAAGCTCAAGTGTTAGCTTATTTTGCTGTCCAAAATGTCGCGCCAACCACTGACAATCTACTCAAAAGAGGTTGTGATATTGAGACTACAGAGTGCAGCCTATGCAAGCATACAGATGAATCAGTAGACCATGTTCTTCTCAACTGCAACTTTTCGAAAGATATATGGAAGTATTTCTCTGACTGTATGAACACAAGCTGGAATCACAAAGCAACACTGAAATATCAATTAGCCATGTGGGAATGCAAGAAGAGTAAACAACTGGAAAGTATGGACAAATCCTTCCCTTTGCTATAACATGGTTATAATATGGAATGAGAGGAACATGAGGGTTATGGGGAAGAAAAGAGAAAGAGAAAAAGAAGAGATAATTGTGGAGATTAAACGAATAATATATAATGGGGTAATATACCTAACTGGTTCAAACATCATATCATTAGAGACTTAACCTCGAACTGGGAGCAGTGGGAGGCAGTTATGGAATGTAATATCTCCCAGATTTGATAACTGAATTTGCGCAAGTTTTGTAACTGATATACTGGGTTTTATTGAGCTCAATCTTGGGCTTCAGTCTGGACTGAGCTTTGTAATATTTTATTCAATATAATCAATTTTCTTTATAAAAAAAAAAAAAAAAAAAATTGGCTTTCGAGAAATAAGGTCGTGAGGTGTCTTCCTTTCTTTGTACTTTTGCTCATTTTTCGTACTTTTTCTTTCAACTATGATAATAATTTATACCACGAGAAAAGAGGGTCCCACTAAACCACAAAGCCCAACCCCTACTTTCAAGGGGTGGTGGGTTGGTGGGGCCCACCGACCTCTTTTTAATTTTCAACTAGGTGAGACTTTGGGTTAGGTATTTAAAAATTTTGGGCAACTATGGACATATATTTACCAACTCGAACTAATTTAGGTAAGCACGGGTTCACATATCTCTAACCCAAGCAACCCATGGAACTATAAAATAATTTATATAATTATTTTTATTAGTGGTATTATTATTATGTTTAATATAATTTTTTATATTATTTTTTAATCTAAGATAGAAAATTATATTATTGGGCCGACCGACCGGAGGGCCCAACGGGCCCGAAGGGAGGGAGGACCTCTTATGGACACTTAAATGTAAATAGTCACTAACAATTAATTGTCACCAAATTAATTGTAACTAACGCAATTGTCAATTTCACTTCAATTTGGCTCAATTGAACCTTAATTGATTGTTTTTTCCAAATTTTTTTTGATAATCAAGTAATACTAATCCCCAATTATTGTTCAAGCAAAAAAAAAATGTTCAAATTGGAAATAAATTGTCTTCATTTGAAATTTTCAATTTCACCTCAATTTGGCCAATTGAACCCCAATTG
>JAJJMA010343249.1:3422-17526 GCA_023529015.1 Papaver nudicaule
AAAAAAAAAAAAAAAAAAGTTTGTGTCAAGGAGCATCAAGAGAATCAACAAAAGAAACAAGGTTCAAGAATGATTGTTACCACCCAATTTGCGACACAATGTCCATGGGTTGGTACTTGTTTACAAAGGGTTTTGAAAATATGCAACAATGGGAGGTGGTCAATGGTTTGTGTTTGTGTGGTTTTGAGTTCAAGATGTGAGTTAAGGTGGCCTAAACTTCTGGCCTAAGAAGCAATGAAGAGAATGAACGGTTGGGGTCATGTTTTAACGGTGTTAAAGCTACAAACAAGTTGTGAAGTGGTGCTCTTTACCACTGATTTGAAAAACAAGTGCAAAAGCTTACTGTTGAGAGAAGAACGAGGTTAATGACTGCTGATTTTTGGTGAATTCCATGGGTTTGGTGGATGAATACAATGGGTTTGAAGAGGTTCAGATGTACAAGGATTATTGGCATGAATCAGTTGGTTTTGGAAGAGTTTTGGTGAGATTTTAACAAGTAATGAAGCTACAATCAGTTCATAAGAATGAGAGAAAGATCTTACACTACACTTGGGTCTTTGAGCGAATACAAGATACTAATTTGCAGCTGGAAGGTGTGTTACTTGAGCATTTTCAGTTGAGAGAAGTTATTAGAAGGTCAAGGAAGAAGCCGAAGACAAAGGAAGCATCAATTTTCAGAGATCAACAACAACTCAAGCACATTGTTTCTATCATACATATGCCGTGGAGAGAGGGATGTGGCCTGCTGATCGGATGAGAAGGTGAGTAAGAGTTCCCACCTTTATATGATGATTTCCTAAGATGTCCTCGGATATCTTTCTTATTTTCAGAAACATAAATTAGCGTTCAATTCCTTTGTGTGACACCCTAAATATCTCTTTATGTGTGTTTGAGTGGTTAACCGGTGAGGACAGAGTCAAGGCGGATGTCAGACTAGTGAGGAAGGTGCCGTCTTTACACTTGATATTCACACATTGGCTACTGTACTTAGTGAAACATTTCATATGCTTCTACCGCCGTAATTGCAGGGAAACTCTTTTATAGATTGTTTGCAGACTTGACACCTTGAATGCTTAGAAATTGGTTGAAGGTTTTGTGGGTATATCTCTAGTAAGTAAGCCCTCACGAGACTTCACTCGTCCACTGGGGACGCTCAGTGGTTTAAAAGGCGTGTTGTGCATGCTAAGCGCAATCGTAGACTCTACGACACGGAGTTGTTGTATTTTATTTTATTTTGCTCGGGACTAGCAAAGTCTAAGTGTGGGGGAATTTGATAGGTGTCTAAAACACCTCTCTAAAGTATTCATTGATTATGCTTTCTTTGCTATAGTTCTTGTATTAGTTGCGTTTTACGTTTCTTTTGCATTGTGTAGGTGTTTTAGAGTCATTTGGAGGAAAAAGGAGAAGAATTGAGAAAAAAAGTGTGGAACAATCATTTTAAGGGCACACATCTTGTTAGGGGGCAACCAGCTGGAAAATTTGCTAGAAGCAGCCACAAATGGTTCTGAGGCAGTCATTTCAGTCCAAAGAAAACTAATGGAGCACCCAAACTATTTTTCTCAGGGCAGCCAACTATCAAAGTAAAGAAGGGGCATCAGTGTAGATTAAAGGCGCCCGGTTATTCCCAACCCCAGCACAGTGCTAAGGGGTGCCCCCTTATCCTAAACAAAACAGACGCAGGAATTCTTCTTTCTTCAGATCTGTGTCTGAATCTCAAACAGAGGCAGAGAGGAGATTTTGAAGGGAAGTCGTGTGGAGTTTGATGGCTGATCAAAGAAACCAGGAAATGAACTCGATTAAAGAAGAGACGGTGCAGACAGGAAATTAGGGATTTGATGGGTTTCTCTGGCTGATTTTCGCGGATTCTGGTAGCTGGTTTGTGTGGTTTTCCATGGGTTTGACGTTCGAGATTTGCAAGGGGATTAGGTTCAGATTGTAACTGTGTATGGAGAATTTCTGGGTATTGCCAAGGTGTTTGATGTGAGGGTTTGCTGTGGATTCTATGGTGGTTTTGCAGGGCTGCGGTGGTGAGTTTTACAGTGAAGATTAGAACTCGGGTCTGTGATATTGAGCTGGGTTTCTGTCCATAAGAAGGCAGCTGATTTATAGAGGGCTGGTGACCTGAATTAAGAGTGATTTGAGGGTCGATTTCAGGCAATAGATCCAGGGATTTAAGGGGTTTGTTATGCTGCTCAGATTCGTAGTGACTAAGGAGAGAATGGGTTGTTTCTGCTGGTACTGATGCTCTTTGGTATGGGTTTGTGATTCCTGTTGGAAGCTGGTGTGTGAGCAGAATTGTGGCTGGTTTGTATGATGGTTGCTGGAATTGCTGGTAGTCTGAATGGAACTGCTGAGGTCAGTTTCTGGCTGTACAAAAGGGATTTGAAGCTGCCTGATGATGGGGTTTTGATGGTGATTCTGCCAAAGGTTGTTGCTGGTTATTGTGGTTTTGTGGAAGACGACTCATGATGCTGCTGATTTCAGTGGTGCTGCTACAGATTAGCCATGAGCTGGGTGTTGTTTGACAAGGGTTTGAAGGCAAGAATTAGGTTCAACTTTGTGCACAGAAGTGGGTTGCAGTTCAGCTGGAATTTCATGGTTTTGCTGTTGCCTTGGTGTAGTTCAGGTGGAGTTCCAGAGATGGTTTGGGCTAGGAATCTGTCCAGTTTGAGTGGTGCTGTTATGATGTGATTGTGGTGATTTTGGTGAGCTACTTGTATGGAATCTGCAGGGGTCAGTTGGTGTGGTTCTGATGGGCGTTAGTGCAAGGGCATGACCTGACTTAGAAGGGCTACAGATTCACAAGGATTTGGACTCGAGTTTATAAGGGCTGGTGTTGGAGTTGGACAGGGCTTTTAGTCCACTAATTTTGGGTATTGTTTTGGAAGCTCATCAGTGGAGGTTTTCATCTAGGTCACGGTTGGGGCAGAGGTGAAAGAAGGGATATAAAAGAGGCGCAGGAAAACAGAGAAAGGAGGATCTTTACACATCTGTTTTTTAAAGGCAGTTTGGGAGAAAAAGCTTGAAAACCCTAAGTTTGCTTTTCTCAATTTTCTTTAGCTCAAAACCTTATTTTTATTTAAAAGATGTTATTGTTTATTTTCAAGACTATGAGTAGCTAAGTTTTTATTATTGGTTAGGGTTGATTTCAAAACCCGAGACATGATTTATAATTGATATCCAATAAGCGATTTTCCGCAATTCTTCTCCTTTATTGTTCAAGTTCTACTATGTTATTATCATGAATGTTATTTGATAGTTCAAGTTCGAAATTGAATTGTTGATTAACAATTGCTAGTTGAGATTTTCTAGACCCGTAATTGTCTTGGAGATCTCAACACAAGTAGCAATATATTTGTGTTGATAAAGGGATTTTGTTAAACACTTTTATGTAGAAATTGACACTAGTGTATGAGTCGAGCTTATGTGCTCATCACTAGGAGTAACCTATTTCATAGAATTTAATGCATTCAAGTGAGTTTTATCTAGAGAGCTTATTCTAGGTGCTCACATGAATAGAATCCTTGAGGAGAACTTATTCTTTTAGGTGAATATAGGAGATAACCGGATTAGATGAGCTTGTATCTTTTCTAGGGTTGCTAATATCGAGAAGATTGTAGAGAATTAGCTTTATATCAATTTGATTCCTGTTTCGTGGTCGAGAATGATTCCTTAATCAATGTTTCTCTCATATTTGATTACATCTTACAATTTTCAGAATTCTTATTATTGAAAAACAACAAAACCTAAACTTTATAACAACAAAAACTCACACCTCCCTGTGGATTCGAACTCGACTTACTTTGCTACATCTTAATTGTGTTGTTTAGAATCGAGAACATATTCTTGATAGGTTTGACACCTTATCACTACAGAATATGTTCTCCCAGATGAATGTGAATACTTCTTGTCCTGTCTTCTTCCTGATAGCCTTAGCTTCACACC
This sequence comes from Papaver nudicaule, assembly GCA_023529015.1. Lineage (NCBI taxonomy): Eukaryota > Viridiplantae > Streptophyta > Magnoliopsida > Ranunculales > Papaveraceae > Papaver > Papaver nudicaule. Next base: position 7,368 of record JAJJMA010343249.1, read on the forward strand.
ACTTGGTGAAATAATCTGTCGCCACGATAATGTATTTCCGTTGTTCGGATCCTGTAGTTAGCGGTCCAATGATGTCAATGCCCCACTTAGCGAAAGGCCAAGGGCTGAGCACTGAATTTAATGATGTCGTCGGTGCCTTGATTCTTCTTCCGTACAGCTGGCATGGTTTGCATCGCTGAGCATATTCTTTTGCATCTTTGTTCATCCAAGGCCAATAATATCCTTGCATTCTAACCTTTAATGCTAGGGCTCTTTGGCCACTATGATTCCCGCAGTCTCCTTCGTGGATTTCTTTCAACAATTTATTGCCTTCCTCCCTCGATACACAACGCAACAATGGTCCTGAAAATGATCGGCGATATAGAATTCCATCTCGAAGTTCATAATTCGCCGAACGACTGATGACTTGATGAGCTAGGATTTGCTTTCCTGGTAAGGTTGAGCGGTCCAAATAATACCGTATCGGCGTTCTCCAGTCTGTCTCTGCTGATTCTTCAGTGCTTGTTGTTAACACTTCTCTTTGCTCTCGTGCTGCTACCGATGATTGTGTCACTCTTTCAATGGCTATTGAAGGGACATCTGGATCTGTCATCCACTACAAAACTGGGGGCCTTTAGCGACGGTTCATAAACCGCCACAAATACTAAAAAACCGCCACAAATAGCCAATAAACCGTCACTAATAACATTTGTGGCGGTTGGTCAAACCGTCGTTACTAGTACCGCCACAAATGTTATTTCCTACGGTTATTCTCTTTTGTGGCGGTTGGTCAAACCGTCACAAATAACATTTGTGGCGCTTCTTCACCGTCGCTAATATTGTTACCGTCGCCGGCGACAATTTTCCGTTAACGGTTGTCTGTGCCGGATTTTCTATTTGTGGCGCTTCTTGACCGTCGCCTATATAGTTACCGTTGCCGGCTATCTTTTCCGACCACGGTCGTCTGTGCCGGATTTTCTATTTACAGCGGTTTACAGGTGTAAAAAACAACAAATTTAACATTCAAAACACTCACATTTGATAAATTGAAACCAACAAATTTCATCCATTCATAACATAGTTTTGTAACATTGATGCACAATATTCATTACACATGATCAGTTGATTTCTTAACTGTATCAAAACAAAAAATCTGGGCAACAGAAAATCACCCAGAGCACAAAAAGATCTAGTAACTAAACTTAGAAACATCTAAAATGCCTGTGTAAAGCTTAAGAAAAAATACTAACACACCTGATGGCATGAAAACAACAAAAGGCATTGTCCCATTCGCTTAAGTAGTATAATTAGTCACCCATATATGCACCACAATCTTCTAGATACTTGGATCATTCCTCTCTGCATCAGTTTGGTGCGTTATTGGTCTGGTATTGCCTGTAACATATAACCCAATTCAAGTATTAGCTAGTGTCACAAAAATATAAAGAGTAAGGTCAAAGTAATTGAACTAGGCTAATCAGACATAATACATTCCATGATTGTGCTATTTAGACATAGGCAGTAATCATGAACTTGAGCTAATCATTTAGCAGCATTCATACCCCAAATAAAAAACTTAGCGAAGTAACTTATTACCTCAGTTCCGCCAACAGTTCTGCTATCCTATCCAAGGCTGCCTGATAAGCTGTGTTGGCAGTTTCCACTTCATCATGCGCAACAAGTGTCTCCAACTCAGTAATCCGTTGCATTGCTGCTTGATGTTCTCCAAGAGTAAGCACCAGTTGTTGTCTAAGGTTCTGAATTTCAGCATTTGGGTCATCAATGGTAGGCTTTGTTGATGATTCTTCCCCTCAGTATTTCTTTATAGCAGTGAAGTGACTGGAAAAGGTTACATCATATCAGACATCTAAAGAACTAACTAACAAGGAAATGCCAAAATGAGATTTCTTAGAGAAAAACTTAAAAAGGAAAATATACACTCTAAAATCAACTATATCTGATCGACTTCATACATAATCTAAAATTCTTCACTTTTCATTCTAAAACTGATTCTTAGTGAAGTGCATAAAAATATACCTGACTAACTAGATTGTGTCATTCACCGTACGATGAACATATTGACTACTGATGAAGGGTGTTTGAATACTGTGTGTTTATAAGATGTTCTTAACTGACCAAGCGGAAACACATCACCATAATACATTTTAGAGATGGAAAAATCATGGCAAATGTCGATCAATGTCATAGTAATATCAGAAGATGCAACGTTTTCATTAGAAATCAGAAATCGCACAAACTACATTAAACTACAAAGTCGGAATGGAACCTACTGCAATTAAAAGAACATTATATTAACACCTGATGAAGCTCTTGGAAATGCCCTTAGCTGGTCCCTAAATCGCCTCACTTGCTTCACTCGCTCACTTGAGCCAACGGTAGAATGAAAAAACAGAGCGACTTCCTCCAGAACCTTATGTACACTTAAATCAAAGTTTACCTCTGCTGCACACTTAAATCAAAGTTTCATAGTTTCATAGTTTCTAGTTAAAACTAAATCATCTGCCCATGACCCTTGCATGAAACTTGCAGCATATTCTTAAATATCTATAATCTAACCAAATCTACCAAGAGAAGCAACTTAAAATAAACAGATTAAAGATGTGTACTTCCCCAACAACGGTGTAATATCGACTGCAGAAAGTGAAGGCCTAACTGGGAATACACTTGCACATTAACAGATTGATTAACAATGGGTATGCAATCTGTTATTGTTTATGAAGGTGAAGGAGCAAGCAAAAGATGTTTCCAAGAGGATGAATATGACAACTATGAATGAGCATACAATGTATTTAACCTAATGTTAACTACGCTATTTATATACTTCATTTCAATGGTCCAGTTAATGTGTACTTGGTTAACAGATTGCACACCCATTAACAATAACCACAAATCCATAGTTTTTAGCCATGCATGCCACTAAAATGTGTTATCCCCTGGCTATCAGCAATGTATTTCAAGCATACACAGTAATCGGCTACTACAGTAGGTTAGATGTTCTATGAAAAAGCGTTTCAATTTTCATTTTTCCAAACAGAACATTGTCAAACAAATCAACTGAAAAAGCCTATCCCTGTAATTTCCTACAAAAAAAGAAGATTTTGTTTTCCTTACAAAGATTTGTAAACAAGACCCTTAACCCAAAGCCAGAAGCTTGAATCTCCTACAAAAAAAAAAAAACAGAAACCCCAAATCAGAAATCAACAAAAAAATCAAAACCCTACTTGATTTTCCAAAAATACGAAATCAATAAGGGCAAACAAGACCCTTAACCCAAAGAAATCCACCGATAACCTTAAATTGTCACCCTTATCGCCTCCAACTCTCCTGGTACTCCACCTCTTGGATCACCATGGTACCCATCTCGCTCACCACCAAATATGAATAGAAGCAGCATATTTGAGATTCCGTCAACCCTAAAAAATCAAAATGAAAATAAGAAAATTGAACCTAAACAATAATAACAATAACAACAACAACAACAACAACGTCTCAGGATCTAATCAAACTAAAAAAAAATAGAACGAAGAATCACAAAATACTTAACTCAATTAGACTCAAATCGACTGAACCAGTTAATAATCAAACCAGATCCATGCCAAACAGATAACTTTCCCTTCGTTCACTAATGAAATCGAGTGAAAAGCCCTAAAAAGTTATCTAGATTCACTGATTTGTTGATGAGTTCGTCGGTTTCTTTTTCTCCGTATATAATGAAAAACCCTACGAAGCTATGAAACAGGTGAGACTGAGACGAGAGAGATTTGCAAGAGGAGATATTTGGACAGGAGAGAACAAAGAAGAAGAGAAGAAGAAAAGTAGATCCAGATCTATTTGGTCTCGAGAAGGAAAGAGAGAAAAAAAAAATGAGATCTCTCGAGACTCAAGGGATAAGAATATACCGATGGTTTCTCCTTGCACACAGACGAGTGGCACGCGTGCTAGTCACGATACTTACTGTGTAGGAAATCTAGTTAGCCTGTCGGAAACGCGGAAACGCGGAAAATAAAGTCAACCTTTGACTTAGCCAATATATTTCCTACGGTTTATCAAAACCGTAGCTAATGGCCTTATTTCCTACGGCCCAAAAAAAAAAAGTGTCACTAATAGGACCTAGTTTTGTAGTGATCATTGAGGAGATGAACGCCAATGCATCGGCGTGCCTGTTATCTTTTCTGCAGATGTGGCAAAACTTGATACGTATTATCCTCTGGGCATACTCCCTATCAAGTTTTAGGTACTCCTGCATAGACGGGTCTGCTGTCTGGTATCGTCCAGATATTTGTCGAATCACTAGCTGAGAGTCGCTTGTCAATCTGACATGGCTGATACGCATTTCAATGAGTATTCGCATGGCGTGAATAACCGCTTCATATTCTGCCTCATTATTAGTCGCCGGGAATTCTAGCCTTAGCGAGTGTACTATCCTTGCTCCTTTCGGCGATATAAGGACAATTCCTATTCCATTTCCTTCTTTATTTGATGAACCATCTACATAGACCTCTCATCCATCAGGACTGCACTTCAATAGATCTGGCACTTCATGCTCTCGCTCATCCAGGGAGGATGGGATTTCTTCTATCTCTTCTTCTTCATCAATCGGGAAGTCGGCGAGAAAATCTGCGATAACTTGTGACCGCTGAGATGTACGTATTTCATATTGAACACCAAACTGCTCAATTTGTTGATTCCATTTGGCGATTCGCCCCACCCTTTGAGAACTATGAAAGATAGACTCTATTGGAGTTTTAGTTAGAACAACTATGGGGTGAGCGTGAAAGTACGGACGTAGTCGCTGAGATGCAAAGACCAATGCCAAGATTAACTGCTCTATTTTGGTATAATTCTTCTCTGCCCCTTGCAATGTTCTGCTAATATAATATATAGGCGTTTCTCCGCCTTTGGTTCTTACAAGCACAGCACTTATGGCGAAAGGTGTTGCGGCGAGGTATACCCTGAGCTCTTCGCCATGCTCAGGTGGTTGAATTGCTGGAAGAGTGGCGAGATACTTCTTAATACCCTGAAATGCAGCTTCATGTGCCTCAGTCCAGTTGAACTTTTCTCCTTTCTTCAATGTCTGGAAGAATAATTTGCATTTATCTGAGAACCTGGAAATGAATCTATTAAGCGATGCCAGAGTCCCATTAAGTCGCATAACATCTTTTACTGTTACCGGCGAAGGCATTTCTATGATTGCCTTAATCTTGGCTTGATCAGCTTCCACACCTTTTTTTGTGACGACATATCCCAGGAATTTTCCTGAAGTTACACCAAAAACGCATTTCACCGGATTAATTTTCAACTTAGTAACGCGCATATGATTAAATATTTCTCTGAGGTCTTCCACATGAGTTTGCTTCTTCTTGCTCTTAACAAGAATATCATCGACGTATACTTCCATCGTCTTCCCTATCCATCTTTCAAACATTTTCTGCGCCATTTCTTGATAAGTAGCGCCGGCATTCTTCAACCCAAATGGCATTCGAGTGTAACAGAACAACCCTTTGGTGGAAAAGAAAGCTGTGTGCTTCTGATCTTCTTCCGCCAAAGGTATTTGATTATATCCTGAATAACCATCCATGAATGACATCAGCTCATGACCCGATGTAGCATCTACTGTTTGGTCGATACTTGGCAGCGGAAAATTATTCTTTGGACATGCTCTATTGAGGTCGCTGAAGTCGATACAGATTCTTACTCCCTTGTTCTTCTTGGGCACTACTACCATGTTGGCTATCCATTGTGGATATTGTACTGGCCTTATTATACCACATGCCTTCATTTTTTCAATCTCTGCTTCTACTGCTTCTTTGTAAGCTGGGGCCAATTTCCTTATCCTTTGCTTGAAAGGCCTGACCTTTGGATCAATGTCCAATTTATGACATGTTATCGCCGGATCGATGCCTGACATTTCATTCATGCCCCAGGCAAAGACATCAACATATTCTTTGAGTAGCGCTTGCAACTCCGCCGACTCGCCTTCACTTAATAAAGTACCGATCTTTACCATCTTTGGATTACTATCATCGCCGATGTTTACAGCTTTAGTAGGTTCCACCGCCGTAAAATGTAGCTCTGGTTCACCCATCGGCGATGGTTCCTTTAATTGCTATAAGGTTTTCTCCTCGGACTTCGCCGAACCATCTACCGAGTTTACTGAATGCACATATGTGGAAGGGTTGGCGATGAAGTCCAGAATCTCCTGCTCCTTGACCACTTCCTTGCCGAGCTTCTTTTTTTCTGCAATCTTTGCTTTTCTATTCTCTCGCATTTGTACATCCGCCGAGTTGCACGCTTTTGCTACTGCTAAATCTCCTACATACTCGGCGACACCCATTGGTGTAGGGAACCTCAGGCGCTGATGATAGGTGGAGGGTACTCCTTTTAAGCTGTGGAGCCATGGTCTTCCAAGGATGGCAGCATACGGCGAGTCAACATCCACAATGCAAATAGTAGTTTTCAAGAAATACTCTTTGCAGATCATGATCTTAAATTCAATTTCTCCCTTGGGTTTAGAAGCAATGCCATTAAATCCATAAATGTTATATGAGGAAACTGTTGGCGAGGGGATTTCATCATCTTTGGCCTTCATCGCCTCGAAAGCACTGTTGAAAAGAATGTCCACCGAACTGCCAGGATCAATAAGCACCTTGGGCAATTTGAATTTTCCCATTTGAATGGTGAGGACCAAGGGATTATTATGATTTCTTCCTTCTGGAGGGATCTCTTCGGCGGAGAATCCGACACATGCCTTCATCCAATCTTGTAAGGGTTCTTGCTTAGCGGCGACACTACAAATCTCATTTCCATTCTATCTCGCTTATGCACCCGAGACAAGACATTATCATGAAACTCGTCCCTGGTGATCTTTGAATGCACAATGGAGAAGCAATCTAATTCCAACAAATCTCGCTCCACCTTTACCTCGTATACATTTGGGGTATGAGCGGGAATAGCTTGAATTGGCTGGACCATGACAGGAGGTGGCGGCGGCAATTCTAAGAATTCTTGAAATTTCCCCAAATCGATGAACTTCTTGCTGTACACCGGTGCAGTTCTCAGTTGTATGACCATGGAACTGATGGAATTGACAAAAGGAATTGGTATTAGTCGGCGGGGCCCTGGGATTTCCTCTATTATAAGGGTAACAGATGTCGTCTCTGCAATTTGAACTCTCAATTTGGCCAAATGCATCCGTGTATGAGACACGCAACTTTGGTAGAGTAGCATCTTGGAATGGTTGCTGGTTGCCTCTGCCGAACTTTCTATTATCTTCATTATATCTTCTTTCACCATTCCCATTTCGCCGATTATCTCTTCCTCCTCGTCCATAGTTTCCCCCTCGATTGTCTTGCTTATCACGCCCATCGTAATTCTCTCGCTTCTGCGAATTCCAATGCTGCTCGGCGGTAACTTGTTGTTGTTGCTTTCCTACTTCAGGTACTATTATCGCCGAAGAGGGATTCTGCATCAACTTTCGTTGTTCTGCCTTCAGCCATTCTTTTTTAATTTCTTCTTGATCTTCCGGCGAGAAACTATTAATTGAGTGAATTTGTTTTGCTCTTTCCTTCTTTAGACGCAGCTCCTCTTCTCGGATTTCTTCGTAATTTATCCATTCATCTTGTATTGCCCTCAAAGTCTGCATATCCTTCGGCATTTCCCAAAATAACTTTTGATACAACAGGTCTGACGTCTCCATGCCACTAAGAAATGACCTTATCTTCTCCTTTTCTGACACTTCTGATCCCACTTCACTACTTGCCTTCCTCCATCTTTGGATAAAATTTTTGTAAGTCTCCGAGTGCCTTCTCCTGATGTTGAATAGTCTTTCCACGCCGGGCCGGCTTCTGTTGTTCTGAATAAAAGCGCGCAAGAATTTGCATTCTAATTTCTCAAAAGATTTAATCTTTCCTTCTTCGAGCCCATCAAACCAGGCTAAGGCTTCATCTTTGAGCGTAGCAGGAAATGCCATACACATTATAGGATTTGATCCTACCCAAGCCGCCATATCTCGCTTATAAGCTCTTGAATGTTGTGAAGGGTCTCTGGTTCCATCATAAGTGGACGTGAATTTAGGCGTAGAATATTTGGGGGACACGTACCCATATGTAATACAATCATGAAAGGGTGTTTTCTGCGCCTCTGACAGTGCAACTTTGTATTTCGACTCCCTTGAAGATCCGCTCAAAGCTTCCACTTTATGCTTAAGTCGGCGAAGGTCTTTCTTCATCTCTTTATCTACTTTATGCTGCCGCTTAGAGCTGTTATAGTCTTCGCTATCTCTTCTAGGCACATTCACCCTTCTGCCCTTTTCGTCATATTTCGCCGATGAATATGAGACCTCTGCTGTGCTGGTTCCACTTTTTTCAACTCGGCGAGTTGTACGTGAATGGGATTCATGGCGAGTCGAATGTGCATGGGACTCATGGCGAGTTGAATGCGAGTGGGATGCATGACCTTTATTTTGCGCCGCCATCAATTCTCTATGACTCTGAAGTACCGTCTCCATTTGCAATTGCATTTGCCTCTCCATCTGATTCGCTTGCCTGTTATTAGCCTCAAGAATTTGCCTCAGCAAAGCTTCTGTAGTATTTGTGGATCCGGTGTTATCAGCTATTACCACTGGTCGAGTTACAGTAGCACCAGGTGCTATCGCCGTACCATTTCTACTTGCCGCCTGTGGAGTTTCCACCACCACTGCTGGAGTTTCTTCTGCCATATGCAGTGCTTCGCCGACATCTTGCGCCAACTGCTGCTGAACATTAGCTGCCACTGCACCTCCTGCAATAACATTTTGAGTTGCTCCCCCAGCATTTGATGTCTCGCCTATGGTTCCCAGAGTGAATCTTCCACCGCCGACTTGCTCGCCGCAAGCATTTACTTCTACTTCACTACTGATCCTTCGTAGCAATGGATTAGGCTCAGGTGACCTTTCTGCATTCTCAAAGCGAGTAATGTCCTCCATGTAAACCTCTTCTTGGCGTGCTACTCGCTGGACAGGTGATCGGCGAGATGAACTTGCCAAATTAGGATCCACTAGACCAGCTGGTTCCATTGCCCTGCTTCTAGTGTTGTGACCACTGGGGAATGTCGCTGGTGTAGGAAGGATAGGATGTCGAGGAGGCCTACCCGCCGGGGCTTTATCGCTTCTTCCTCTAGGGCCCATTCGCCGAAGGCCTGTAAAAGAAGGCAAACACACTTTCTGACAGTATTGCTCTGTTAGTACTGTGGGTAAATGCCAAAAAAGTTAGTTGGATTGCTTTTCAGAATGTTAATGAATGAAAGACAAAAAGAACAGCTTAAATCACATGATGTGTAGATGATGACCTAATCATGACAAGAATTGCAAAAACATCATATGTGATAGGGATTTTCAAATCAAAATGATAGTACGGCAACCGTTTTAAGAAAAAATTCTGAGAAGGTTTTAGAATGCCATTTCCTTTATGGACATGAAGTTCATACTAACTCGCCGGTAAAGATACTCTTTTTGCCGGAAATATATATCTATATTTGTAATCTCCGAGGAAAATCTATACCGAAAATAACATTTTTCTATCCACATAACTAATTTCTCTGCTGTTTATGTGATAAAAGTGAAATATGTGATAGAATCATCGAAACAGACCGACCAATTCTTGTCTATAACAAGAACAACGTCTAACACAGCATGATTTCCAAAAATAGCAAAAAATGTATGCTGAAAATCAAGATCTATCGCCACCACATACCAGAAATACCCTAGTTTTCCTAATCTTAGCAATATTTCTACAGGAGAACATTATGAACAACCACATGGTATACTATATATGGCAAAACAAGAGAAGAATCATGAAGAAAATTCTATACAGCGAGCCTAGCTTTTGTAAGTAGCAAGATAAAGTGACTGAAACTTTAACGGCGAGCTCTAGGACTTGTAAATCATAGCATATATGGAAACAAAAGAACATATCATCACAAAACTTACTAAAAATCAAGGAAAACACAAGTTCAAAACCTCTTCTAGCGCCAAAATGTAACTGTATAAAACCCCAACGGCTGGATCTTATACAGTACATCCAAATATTATACACCAACACACACACCATCATTTCTAAACATGCACCTAACAAGCAACATGAGAAATATTTAAGAGAGTAGGGTTAGAGATACTTGACAAGAT
>JAJJMA010343259.1:0-12368 GCA_023529015.1 Papaver nudicaule
ATTTGGAAAATGTCATGCATTCTCACGGTCACTCGGAAGAGAAACTAATGCCACAAGCTAAGGTACCAAAGGCCATCTTAACTACACGAAACTCAAAAGTTCTCAAATGGCCCAGCATAAATCAAGGGGTCAGAATGTGAGAACTGCTGTTTGGGGTCCCATTTATACACGAGATCTATGTCAGAAGCCAAAACTGTACTAGCGTTAGGTCATTGGAGTGTCCACATTCTACTACAGCCCTAAATCATGTTGCATAATAATATATATCTTCATCTATCTAGATAATACATATGAATATAAAACTACACAGCCTGGTGCAAGTTGGAAAAATCATGATTTTTTCTTTTTCTTCCAAGAGAAACAGCTTGGAGCAATCAGCAACCCATGCCTTGTAATATTGTCATGAAACTAGAGATACTTAAGGGCACGCTACAGAAATTAGTATCATTGAACTATCAAACAAAAGTAGGAAACTTTTATTTAAGAACTAAATTTCAAAAGAACAAGATCTCCCCAAGATTTCTCTCCTGGCAAAATCCAATACCTGCAAAGAACTGCACTAAAAATTACTTCTGGCAGCTCAATCATCAGGCACTCTGCGGTAATTTTAAAGCCAAATTCTCAATTTTAAAGCCACATACTTCCGAGGCCAATTAATCTAATCCGACTCGTGCCAAACATATACACCTTTAACTACAATGAATGCCAAACATTATAGAAGAGTCCACATTATACAGACCTCAGAAGGCTCATTGAATGGTCTTTAACAAATGATACACATTCCAGTGTATGGATAAGAGAGATACAACAGTATGTAAAAGCTTTACGCTACACTAGGTTGAAACCCGCCGCTAAGTTAGGAACTCTGATTCATCTCTTCGACCCAAATATGATGAAGCTTAGAATATTACTTGCATCACTGAAACACTAGTGACTTCTTTAATTCATATACAGCTTAGCTCTGAGAAGCCAAAAGTTGGTATTACAGAGGGCACAATTTACATTTGATGCTGCTGATACTGTGAACAATCATTATCAAACCATGCTTTCCCTCATAAGAAACTTGTGCCAACAGATAGGTCATTCAAGTTGGTCAGGATCTGCATACGTGTAGTCCCGATCTGGTGAGCTATCTCCAATTGGTCCTCCAATGCTAGCATCTCGTAACTGAAGGGAAAACAAAGAATCACCATTAACTGGACAGACAATATTCATCGCAAAATACTCTAGGGGTTCTTCTGGCAAAGAAAAGGATAAGCCCAAGGATGAGTATCTCCTCGTTCGAAACCCTCATTAGAATTCAACAAGAAGAAATAAAATCAAAAGTCATACAGCTTTACTCGTAGCAGCTGCAGAAAGTACTAGAAACATTTAAGTCTCAATCCATACAACACTGAAACTAAGTCGTACAAATAGCCCTAAATGCAATATTTGAGTGATAATTCAAGGTTGTTTGTGTATCACAGACGAATTCTCACAATTGTTCACAACAGCTTAATCAAGAACCTCAACTGATAGAGCGAAATCGAAAAAATCTGATAATCAGGGTCTTTGTCTAACAAAAAGCAAACAGAGCACAAATACTCCCACAAAACTACAATGGTTAGTCGATTTCTAGTTTTCCATTCTTATACTATGATAACAATTGCTCACTCGAAAAGCTTACACAATTAGACAAAGGCATGCCTACAGAAGGGATCCATGAGTAACCCTGACAATCACAATGGCTATACCAGCTCTAACGGGCTACATGGACACAATGTAGATACCCTTGCTGAAATCAGAATTTTGACGAAGTGCTAGGAGGGTTGTCATTAAGAAAATTTACACTGATATTCTAATGAGATGGTAACCAGCACTTGTTCATCTCCATGTCACAGAGCTGATTCGGTCATAAGGGACTAATCCAATTCACACATTAACATGTATACACTAAGGTTGATTTACCTCGGAAAAGAATTGAAAAACACGGATCTTATAATAAAGATGTAAATGGCAGAGTCTGGTAACTTACTGGCTGAGCAGCTCACAGTCTATCATATTGTCAGGGCCAGGCTTATGGGCTCTCCCTTTTGAATGGAATTGTCGAAAAGCTTTAGGGTTCAGGCCACCCATATGAGGAACTGCATCAACAAGCCTTTTCTGAAGGGTCTGAAGCCGACGGAAGTTGAGCTCATCAAGGGGTGCAATACAACCAATACTTCCATCAAGGGTGCCAAATAATAGGGCAAACCGTCCCGAGCCTGTAGCAGCACCAGTTCGATCAGAAGCAGGTAGCATCTGCAACCTCAAGAACTTTGTCACGTGGGCACCTATATGAAACTCGGCTCTAGATAGCAGCTTCTGCCCTTTCCAACTCTCAGACATCTTTGGTGCATAGTAAAAGATCTGCAATGGAGAAGACAGTATATTGATATATGTAAAATTCATTATTGAGTCGGACAAAGTAACTCCAGGAGTAATGTACACTAATGGACTTAACCTGAAATGATTATCAGCTTAGGTCTAGAAGGCCCTCGTAAGTTAAAATCTCTATCTTCTTGGGAGACAAATACAGCATGATACAGACTCATACGATTGAAGAATTCATACTTGTTTGAAGTATCATGACATCATGGTATATACTCTTCCATATATATACTACAGTAACATTCTTTTAAAGTTCATTAAATATTCAAATAACTTTCACAATTGGTGCATATTCAAAATCAGTAACCATCAACAACTGTACCCTGTCTCTAACCTAATTTATCCTGCATAGTGAAGCTTATCCGCCTATATCAAAGTTTTTACTTTGATAACTATCCCAAACAATTTTATCTTAGTTTTAGCCACTTCTGTCAACGTAATTTATTTCAGGAATCCAAATTAATCAAATTGTTGATGCACGAATATACAGTATCTGTACATATTTCCATAGAAAACATCATAACATAATATATCCTCGAAATATTTTCTACCAAAACTCACTGCAATGCACTCAGGTTACTTTAGCAAGTCGTTATAGCAGAAAGTTCAGGTAGAAAGCAACATTGATGATCTCATTTTTCTGGTCAAAATTATTCACAGCCAAAGGTCACTAACTCTTGCCGGTGATCCTCATTAACAAGTTATTTCTATAAGAAAGATGAAATATTTCAAATTTCAAGTTTTGATGAACTTCGACGATCTGATATCATCAAATATATAAAGAATTAAACAAGTAAGAAGCCTCACTACAAAAACCTGTAAATCAAAATCTTTAGTATCAACACACTTTACTGTATGTCTGAGATGGTATTCTGACTATTCAAACACATATATGTATAAAATCAACTTTTCGGAAACTACTCTCTTTGGCAAATAAGAATTTCTAAAACTAGAAATAGAATAAGTTTGGTCCCACATAGCATTTCCCCCAGCTTTGTTAACATGCAACTCGAATTATCTTTGTATTACGTACTTACTACTTAGTTACCTTTTTACTCTTGTAACAGTAAGCAAACTCACACTAATTATGACTTACGAACCTTGTGTTTTCTTTTCTATTTGAGGGGTATGAATGAACGAAACTTATCAAGATTTATGAACCACAAAAACAAACACAACACAAAACAAGATCGCTTAGAAATATACTTAATTTTGGTGCAATCATTACTTGTAACAATATAGTTGAAGAAGCAGGTGTTCACCTGGATGTTCTTTTGTTCATCTGTTACGACCAGACTTAGAGTACTCCCATCAATCAAAAACTCAGTGCTGAAACAATCAAGTGTCCCAAAATCCTTGGCTAGTAAGCTCAATTGAGCCCCTTGTTCCTTCCAGCTTAGAAAGTATATGCTTTTGTGAATATCACCTATTAGGATAAAGTTTTTAACCTGCACAACATTTGATATGACTATCAGGGGTGAAACCGCTGACATGTTATCACATGATCCATAAATTGCAAAATTAAAAAAAAAAAATTATATCAAAGAACAGAAAGGGAGATGAAGAATGAGGAGTAATTTATAGAATGAATTTTTATTAGATTAAAAGACTAGCATTGAAGCTGCTCAAGATAGAAGCATTAGCACTGAATTTTTATTTAGATTGTGAATTTTTATTGCTCCAGAAAGGGATATTGTTAAAGCTTAAAGCCAAGAATAGGGCAGTTAGGACTCGCCAGATACTAGGTAAGATGTAAAAATAATGCCCAAGGTCTTCGGAAAACCAAATGCACAAGGAAAGGACTATAGAAGACAAGGAGGGAAGTAGGCTGTATTACAAATGAAATGCTTGCTAGAGACACCTATCAGTGATCAACAATAAATTTATAAGTAATCCTTTGAAACTGATGCCAGAATTACTATCTCAGACACTCGACAGTAGGTTCTGACTAGTGCATAAGAAACATTACCAAACACTGAAATGAAACCAAAACAGTCAGATGCTACAAAAATCTAAGAAAATGATATGCAAGGGAAGCATACTTACTATATTTAAGCTGACAACATGCAGAGGAGGGGTATCATGAAACGCTACACCATTCAACTCGGTACCAGTCCACTTATGTAAGATGACCTTTGGACCAGAAGCAAGCAATAGATGACCCTGCAGTGATGCCAAAGCAGATATAGCCCCCTTCAATTCCTTTGAGTAAACCTCTGTAACCTGGAAAAAATATTCAAAAGACCGAGTTTATATCCATAATAAACTGAAAAATGATCCATAAAGTAAACCATGGACTAATTCAAAGAAGCAAGTTATCCAGCCTGATACCAAAATTTGAGAATTCTCAGGATTCTGTCCAATAGAAAACAAAAGAATACGTCCTCTCGCAGCTACATCCTCTCCTTGCACATATGCTGTCCCGACAGCCATAAGCGTTTCATTTTCTTTTGTTGTGGTATTCTGAGATGGCAGGTGGAATAATATATTTAGTGTTAATCATATGCGTAACAATTAGAGAATAAATAAGCAGTGTCGAATATGAAAAGGAAGTGACTGCAAATAGTAGCCATGAAAACTTACAAATAATGTAACCATTCGAACCGTTAGTGCATTTTCAGAATTTTGCATTGGGATTGTAGCTCTTGTTTGCCATGGACCACCAGACTTCTCTGGTTCTAAAATCCGAACCTCGAACTCTTCGATTGTGTAGGTTTTCTGAAGCTCGTCGGGGCCCAAGTTATCATGCTCGATTTGATGACTTGCATCTTGATCAACCAGAGACGAAAGGACTTGATTCAGTGGCTTAACAACCTGCGGCAGGAATTTGAGTTTTCAATACGACTCACAAAGGTGATCTAGGAATTTGGTGGTCTAAAGTCCACATATAATGCTACCAATAGCAGACTTGAACGAATGACCTTATACATGTAAGCTTAGTATTTTAACTACACTCTCTTAGCATTGCTACAGCCCTAACGGTAGGCATAGCTGAGTGAGGTTCGTCAGCTAATAAGTAAATGTTAAATGAATATGCTGCCGTGAAAATAAACTTCAGAAAATCTACTCACAGGAACAGAAACTATAAGCGGATACAAATTCTTCTCTGAAAAATAAGTAACTTGATGTGGAGTGCCCCTCAGAGGAATCTGATTAAAGGGAAAAAAAAAATAGTAAGAGCAATGATCACTTTCGATTGTTAGAAACAAGGCACGGACGATGAGATAAAGGAAAAGAAAAAAAGTTAGTAGTCACACCTTTTGTACAGGCCAATAGTTATCATAGCTCAGTATAGATGGCAGTTGGCAAATTTTGAGAAAACCCTAACAGAATGACAACGGGGAAGATGTAAGTTCCTTAAAACATTAGAGTTGAGATTGGTTCTCGCACAGAATAAGTTGCATGAGTGAGTTGAATTTCTTCTACCTGGGATGTGACGTAGATGAGTCCATGATTGCAATTTACATTGTGAAGAACAGTGAAGGCCGCGACAGATCCATCACAAAGCTGCATCCAGCAAATAGAGTTAGGGGAAGTACTTGTTTATTTTGCTAGTCATACACTACAGTAATATTCCAACTGACCAAAATTTTCACAATAAAAGAAAGTGGATTCAGAAAAAACTTAATTTCAGTGAAATTAGGTGTATTTCGTGTCATACAAGAAATGCAGCATTGTTGAAACATCATCCGTAGGATGATTGGATGAAGACGCTTTTTGCCATTTCTTCATTTTATATTCAAAAAAATAACAAAAAAAAAATGCTCACCTGTGGGTGGATTCGAAGACGTTCCCTACAGACCATGAACCAAGCTGGTCTTGACCCAGAAAGAAATAAACCCTGATAACCCCCAATGTTCTTAAACACAGTCATCCTTTGGCTTGGGCCCGTAGAACAGGCATCTTCCCTTGTATAAGTTTCCAGTGGAACACGGCCAAATCTCAAATTCCTCAACCTGGATGTACTGATACTGCTGAGGTTAACAGAACTTTTTGTGGACACTGCTTCCTCAATCTTAGGCGTGTTTTCCTGCCCTTCGTACAGGTAAGCATGGTAACAGAGCATTGTGCCATCAGTTAACAGTCCAAAAAGAAATGGGCGGCTATGCTGACCAGACCACCTCTGCATGGCTAATTCTACAACCTTAATGTTCTGAGCATCTTCTTTCATCACTTGTATGCCTTCTGAGTTTTTATTTTTGTTTTTGTGGGGATCATTAGACATCCCCCCAGAAAAGGTATCAACTAAGTGAGATTTTCCAGAGATAAATTTATCCGCAGAAAAAACACAGTTGAATGAAGGAACATCGAATATTTCAAGGGTACCACTTTCGTAACAAACCACACAGTAAATATCACCCTGATCCTGCGATGCGCCATCAGTGCCATCGATGGCCTCACCCACTCCTGTTGACAGCCAAGCATCTGTGCTTGCCTTGCGGAGCCACGGCTCAGGCCCTTTATCATGATAAAGTGTACACGCAGATATGCGCTCCTTAGAGCTGTCAAATACTGAAGGGATGCTAACGGAGACAGTGCATGAGGATGGATCTGAACAATGAAATAGAAAACAGCATGAAAAACTAATACATACACAATGCATGTTGCTCAATCAAAATGAACAGGAAGTAGTACAATGCCAGAAAGCAGCCTGATGCAACATTAAAATGCAGCCATTGAACTATCTCAAAAACAAGTGAGTACAACAAATGCCATGCCTTCTCTTTCTTGATCAATCACAAAAAAAAAAATGCCATGCCTTACCCCCAACAAGAAGCTGGATACTGCCATCAGTCATTCTTAACAGCACATACGGATCGGCTATAGTAACAAATAGCACAGCTGAACTCTCAGATGCTGGTGTTGATTCAGAAGGAGGAGTTCCTAAGCTTAAATCTTGGGTCATATAAGATCCATCAAGAATGCGAGCTCCACGAGCGTAAACCTGAATAACACGTCGCCTGATGGGAATACAGAAGTAAGTTTGATGGTCCCTCATTGAGGTAAGACATGATGATATCAGAAAGCTCAATTTACTCATGAGCACTAAAAAATCTAGCATTTCTAGCATGAGGTGAACATTATCACTAGCCGGAGCACACGGCATTGCGCTTATGTTGGGAGACCCATCAAACTGATTTTTAAGTATTCTAATCAGCATTCATACAAATGTTAACAAGATCTTCCCTTCGTCAACAGAACTACGAGTTATCTGTTTGTATCTTAAAACAATGTAAAGGCATTTGTTTTCCCTTCGTCAGCAGAAACCGTAAAGCACTTAACTTGATTCAAAAATATATATGCCAAGAAGCAAAGTTGAAAATAAATAAACGACAAGAATTTGAATAGAGAAACATTCACCTCCCAAACAAATTCCCTGCAGCAATGGTACTTCCTTGAACATAGTAATCAACACTTTCTGTCACCTCCCCCAGAAGATCAGCTGTCTCAAGAACCTAGATTATATGGGTACGGATATGGTTAAAGGAAAACAAAGCAAAAGAAAAGATGACGAAAGAATAAAAAATTGAAAACAGATAGATGAAAATATACAAGAGTTTTAACTTAATGCTTGCAAACCAAGTTTCACAAGCTGCTAGTAAAGAATACTTGGGACCAGAAAAATGATAATACTGCTACCAATATCAGTGTTTCTTAAAAACTAATGTCTCTAGAAAACGCTTAGATGGCTCCACATCGGATGCTGAGTACTACCTAATGTGTCTTTAAGCTTAATCTAACAAGAACCCCAAACTGCCAACCATCCCTCTCTTTCTGAGTACTGTTGATTTTTGTCACCAACATAAAGCAACTATAACATATACATAGTCGATTGGGTGATTACAGAATTGGAAAAGGGAAGAAACATGCGACGCCAGACGATTTTTTTTTCAGTGTAAGCAAAAGATGATCAGAGAAAGAAATTTTACCATTGTCCGTGACTCTAGACTTATTATCAAATATGCATGATACTCATCATCCTCAGATGATGCTTTCGAAGAATCTACATTATGACCACGTGTACTTTTGTGGTACACTGTCCAGATCCCTTTACAACCTGGCAGCTCAACCTGATACCAGATTACACAAAAAAAAAAAAAAAACTAGTTAGAGATCAATACAACTACATATAAATGTGATGCATAATCGTCATACCAGGACCCTCAATGTCCATAAGGGGAATAGGCATGTCAACCTAATCAAGCTCAAATCCAAATCCAAGTTTCAACAGAAGTAGTAAAAGAGCAGAGTGTATGTCCTACACCATCCAGAGCTAACCAAAATAGAATGTGAATGCAGTTGGCCAGCAAAACCAGCATTTTTATCAACAGTTTAAACTATTGCCTCGAAGAAGAAAATGTTAAGTAAAAATCATTCAGATCCCTACAACTCAACCTTTACGGTGTCACCTATTTTTTTAAAAACATCTACAGTTCCTTCGATTTGATGAATGCAGCTCAATTGTTTCAAAAAGAGATATCTGTCTGATGTTTTATTCACATAGAACAAAAGCCTTCCTAATACCAATGGTTCGCGATTTGAAGATTAGCAGGTAGCAAACAAACTTGTAATGGCAAACACACTAGGAACATGAAGAATTAAACCTCAAAGAGAACTCTGTGCATACCTCAGTAATCAGTTCAGGGCGAACTGTCTGTTGAAGAACACAGAGAGAACCATTCTTCCCATGACCAGAACAGCAAACCTGAGGAAGAATAAAAAATATTAGTTTACAAATGTTGCAAGGTTGTCACTAAGTTAACCTTCAAATAATCTTGAAAACATCTCTAGCTGATCCAAAACTTTATTCAATGGAGTGTTGCTTTTGAGAATAAATGTAGACTCGAGGTTAAGAAGAACAAATAAAAAACTGAAGCACGGTAAGACTGAAACTGAAGCACAGTGACAATTTAAGCTCAATTATTCGACCAACCAGTTCATAGTTGCTTTGTTTTGAAATCCCTACAGCATTTGGGTCCGCATTGATCCGCAAACCATAAGCAAAATCCTTCAAAGGACCAACATTAATCAATGAATCCCTCACAGCAAATGAGAAGCTCTTCTGTACAGGTCAAAAGGCAAGAAACCCATTAGCGAAAAAGTAACACAAATTCGTACAAACAGTTCTCTGACCAAGAAAACATTTGCTTTTCTGCTTTGCAGTGTGGCTAACACTAGAGGAACTAAGTGGAGGTGAAATCAGATTGTTAATGCAAGTACCATCAAAAGAAAACTATGAGCTAACGAAAGGCGAAGAAGTAGCTGAAATGGCCATTCAGACAACCTGTGGTGAATCGGACATATTTGGAGCTGAACTATACAATGAAAGCTCCTCACCACTTGCAATATCCTGCAAGGTGTCAGAGGATGCACGGCGCAATCGCTTTGCTGATGGAGCATCTCCTTCAATATCTCCAACCTGGAACATACAAGATAACACAGATCAGTAGCAAGTCCTACGTCTATCAGGAGCGAGGAAGAGTAATAAAAGTGACATGAATTTCAAAATACAAACACTTCAAACTTTGCAGAATTTGATATTACCCTTGCGATTAATATATGAAGGTTATTAAATGTAAAATTTTACAAGTAGGGACCATGATTTTCTATTAACACATATAGGTTATTAATATATAGAGTTTCAACATATGAAGCTTCTACTGTATAGGTATAAAGAGCTTAGATACATTACTTATTAAGTCCTTCAGGAAATAATGATACATAGCACTAAGACAATATTTTTATCTTTAGCTTGATGAGGTGTTGGTACAAATGCATCGGATGTGATTCTAAAGGAAAATCTGTAGTCTAATTTTTGTTTTACAAGTAAAATTGTGGTGGTGGTGGTGGTGTAAATATATATAATATAAAATAAAAGCAACAAATTTGAACCATACAACTGGCGACAGGGAAAGTTAAGGATAAATGGTATGCCAGAGAGAGCACAACATACATCATTAGAGTGACAATAAGACACAGACAAAAGAGATTTCCACCTAGATCTACAGCCTCTAACAAAATGAAGTAGCATGAAATGTTATGGAATTCTAATGCTCACCTCTTCCTTCACATGACCAGAAGTCGAAGCGGCAGTTCCCACTCCACATGTATATTGGACAAGCATACTATCTCCCAAACGACTACCTAGGAAGAAGAATGAGCTGCCAATTGTTGCAATACCCTGTAGAATTAACAGATAAATTGGCTAGTCAGACACTATTGCTGTACAGAAGAGTATCAGAAAGTCGAAGAGGTGAGCAAACAGAAAAATAGTTCACGAGTTATATATGCAGCCAACCGAAGTCAAAACTGAAGCTCTGAACTTGGAAAGTTCCATCCTTTGCACAACCCTGAAAATGGAAAATGTAAACACATCAATTAACCACAGCTCAATATATACAAATATAAACATGTCAATTAACCACAGCTCTATATGTACAAGCATGCCATACAACATGCGAGCACAAATATCTATTTGAATGCTGAAAGTTTAAGGAGTTGTCAGCAGAGCAGGCATTATCCCCTTCTGAAACAGACACCTCATACCCAGGGCTTGTGTAAGAAATCGGAATACTTCAGTTCTTAGTAAGTTTTGATTAAAGGTACTCTGTAAACAATGCCACACAAACATACCGTCCATCGAAAACCAATGTGAGCAATAGTAGTTCTCCTGTTTTGGTCGAAAGCATGGCCACTTCTTGCGATAACCATGTTGCATTGGCTGCATCAAGCTCAACGCTAAAGCTTGATCGAGGCAATTCTTGACTGAAACGAAATAGTAATAGGATATTCCAGTTAGCAGGATCGAGAAAATCTCTTAACTAATTCATAGAAGAGCACTCAGCAAGTTAAAGATAAGTTAAACATTGCGAGGAATATTAACCATGCAACTATAGAGGCCAAGCTAAAACAGAAATACTACAGCTCTTTTGCTCCCACTATAATAAATGCTGATCATCTTAGAATGCAAATAGCCCTTTAGGAAATACAAAACACTGTGTACAAACATATTCCTTCATAAGAAGTGGAAGAAAACCTCATATCAGCAGGAACGGCAAAATGGTTCAAGGCAAGGGCACAAGACGCCGACTACAAGCAGATAAAAAAAAACAGTTACATACCGTTCTGTAACGTATAAATACAAGTAGATCTTGCAAACTGAAAATTCTTTCAGTCACTAACAAAACCATTAGTAAACTAATCCAGCAAACCAGGTAACAACTTACTTGACTGTGATAATGTATAGCATTTGCACTAATTACAAGAACTCCGCCAATTGGAGAAGGCACTGCAAGAAGTTTGTATGCATCGTGCGGAAGATTCTGCCAAAAATGGGGAACGACAAAAAAGCTTGAGGTTAATTACTTGTTACGTGCTTATATGCTTCTACCATATAGCAGAGGGACACTTAATTTAACCATGAAACTTCAGTCTAGGGAATCGAACAAACTAAATCAGTAATGAAGCCTATTTTGCCAGCATCTACCTTCTTCTAATAAAGTTGCAAATTTTGTACTCCCTGAATATATATTATGGCTAACAAGTTTGACATTACGATATAGCCACTAAGGTAAGCAACTAAAGTACGCAGAGAAGCAAAGTTTAACATTAATAGTATGATTAGTTGATACTTGATAACTTAAAATGTACGGTAGGTTTATGTTAGTCGAAAGATTAAGGAGGACTTTCAGTGAGTTATTTCATAGATAATTAAATAGGCATCCTTTGGGCAAGGCACTTACAATAGCGGACCATATGAGGGGATGTTGCTTTGTAGTAGTATTAATACTAAGAGCACAAATCATGCAGGTGTGACGCTTCCAGGAGACGCGTCCTGCCCAAGTAAGCTCTCGTTCATGAAGGATTACCATCACAGGCTCAATATATCCTACAACAGAGGAACCTATTAAGTGGAAATTACACTAATGACACGACAACCTTTAAAACTGAAAAAATAC
>JAJJMA010343261.1:0-13471 GCA_023529015.1 Papaver nudicaule
GAATTCTTTTGCACGCACTGATAAACAACCGAAGTTGTTGATTGTCACCATCAGATGCAGAGAAAAACTTATGCTTTTTTCCTGTCAAGCACGCGCAGAAACAAAAACAATATATAAGGTATCGCCGGAAACTTTAAAAAATGATGAGACAGGAATTGAAAAACCCTTCAAAATTCATAAAATTCTATACCTCAAGACCTGCACCTTCACGTCTAAGAGCTCTAATGTTTTCGATATTCCCTTGCCTGACCTGCTGATAAAGTAGCTCCTCTTTTGATGGTTGCTGCCCCATTGCTGCAATGTACTTTGAAAGCCCTACAAATTTTTTAGCAAAGTTCATGAATTTGAAGTTTCTATGAAAGATATTGCAGGTTAATTGATCAATAGATGAAGGATCATCATATAAAGAGTCTTCCTTTGAAAAATTCAACAGCCAGAATTTTATTTTTCTCTGTTAATTACTCCATTAAACAAGAATATAGTTGACTTCAATATAGGTTGATGCATGACTGTGTCAATCTCGTTGCTATTATTTCAACGTAGAGGCTTGCATTAGGAAAAGAAACTTGCTTTGAGCCCTTGAGATAGTATGCAAGCCCTTGTTTTGTCACTCCCCCTATTAATTTTTGAGACCCCTTTAGTTTTCCAACTTTTTTAAATACTAAACTACCCCTCACATGATTAGAGTTAATAATAAGATTAGAGTTAATAATAAGATTAGAGTTAAGTATATAATTAAAGTTTTAGATAATTTTGGTGAGAGAAAATCAGATTTTTGAGAGGATTTTTTTGTTGGAGAGGGAAGAAAAAGAGGGAAAAAAAAGAAAAAATTTGATTTTTTGGTGTGATTCTTGTTTTGTTTGTGTGTTTTGTGAAATGTTTGGGGGGGATAACATTGATGAACCTCATCGTAACAAACATACGATGATCGTTGCGAGAAATCCGGTTATGGGAGAATCTTCATCGTCACGAAACGTTTTACCGGAAACTCAAGAAAACAACGATTTCGATGATTTTTTTGTCCCAAATCCTGAAGATGAGCACTTATATGATGAACCCATTGCTTCAAATACACAGGTATACTTCAAAATCATGTTTTATGGCCGAAATCGAGCTAAAGGTGAGACTTTTATGTCTCACCAGCGCCATATTCGGCCCCTATTATGGCAGCCGAATGTTCAAGACGAAGAACAGTTCGGCTGCCATAATAGGGGCCGAATGTTGTTTTTTTCCGAAATATATTGACACATTCGGCCTCTAAACTTTAGCAGCCGAATCCGCATTCGGCTGCTAACCTAAGTACCAATAGAGGCCGAATGTAGGCTGCTGAATAAGAACTTGGATTCTTATTTTACAGCGTCACATTCGGCTGGCAAAAGCTCTCATAATAGGGGCCGAATGCTAATTCGGCTTGTAAATTTTAACAACCGAATGTACATTCGGCTTCTAACATGATTTATCGTGCCAGCCGAATGTTAATTCGGCTGTCAATATGATCCAAAATAAAGGCCGAATGTGGATTCGGCTACTAACAAATGAAGGCCGAATGTTGCATGCTTACATGTGTTTCTCTCTTGTAGGTTGTTCCGGGTGGTATTGAAACAACCGCCGAAGATGTGGATCCCTTACAAACCATTCACGAAGATACTAGAGATCATTATCTACCTTTTCTCGGCTTGGTAGGTTTTTTTTACCTCGCTCTTCTCTTTTAGTCAACCCCATTGTATTTCAAATTCTTAGTTGTTTCGATTTGATTATGTAGACTTGGAAAAGTAGAGACGAATGCCGAGATTGGATCGTAGAACATGCAAAGAGAATAATGGGCGTGCTCGTAAAAGGTAGGGAACGCTATGAACGGCGGTTAGTGATGGTTTGTGAGAGGAGTGGGGTAAGCACCTTGGTGAGAAGACACACGAAGAAACAAGTTAGAAAGCCCGGGAAGACGGATAAAAGGTACAAGACAATGACAAGGAAAGCGAATTGCCCTTTCAAGGTAGTTTTTAACTGCAACCGTACCGAAGAATTGTGGCATATGAATCCAAACATGGATTGCCGTCATAATCACGAACGTCCACATGACCTTCACGGACATTACAAAGTCGGAGCATTCAAACCAAATGAGTACAAGGAAATCGAGACGTTGTCGGAATTACGTGTCCCTCCCATAAAAATACTAGGGAAGTTGAAAAAGAATAACCCGGAGAACAAGAGTAGCTTGAAACAAGTATACAATGCAAGAGCTACAATTAAAAGGAGGGGTTGCCAAGGTAGGAGTGTGATTAAACAATTGATGTGGTTATTTGAGCAACACAACTACACGGTCAAGAAGGATTTGGATGGCAAAGGAAGAGTGAGGAACTTATTCATTGCCCACCCGGCAATGGTCCAATTGGACTTATGCTTTCCAGAAGTTCTTTTGTTGGACTGCACTTACAAAACCAATAGGTATCAAATGCCCTTGTTGAACATAGTTGGTCATACGTCGACAAAGGCACCATTCACGGTGGCATTTGTTTTTATGAATGACGAGACGACCGAGAGTTATGAATGGGCATTGGACGCATGTAAGATGCTCTACGATCCGGAAGTGCTTCCCAAGGTATTTGTGACCGACCATGAAGATGCATTGATGGCGGCTATAAGAAATGTATTTCCCGACGCCGTGAACTTCCTTTGCACCTATCACATTAGGAATTGTGTCAAGAAAAAGTGCCAACCGATAATACAACCTATCAAGATGGGTGAAATTCAGAAGATTAAAAAGACACCGGAAGATCAACGAGAGCCTTTGGAAAAGGAGTTCCTTGCTAAGTTTGAAGCGAATGAAGAAATGTTTAGATTATTCTCGGAAGAGTGGGATAATTTGGTTTTTTCACCGACCCGTGGAATTTATAACTCAAGGTATGAATTGTTTGTTGATCGTTGGAGCGTACAGTTCGACGAAGTCATTAAGTATTTGAAGAAAGAATTGTTGGATCATCATGCAGTACGGTTTGTTTACGCTTTCACGAATGAACACAAACACTTCGGGAACCGAGCCACAAGCATGGTGGAGTCGTCTCATTACCGATTGAAGAAGAACTTATTTGGGTGTATCGACTCGTTCGTCTCCCTCTTCGATTCATGGAATGAGTATTTCACATGTGATGTTAGGAGGATCCTTGAAGAATTTGAATGGAATAGGATGATGCAACACCAAACTTATGGGGACCACAAGATGCTCCGCGGCCTTACTCATAACGTCTCACATCTATGCATCGAGATATTGATGAAAGAGAGAAAGAAAAAGGATAAACACAACATCCAACCGGGCGATGAATGTAATTGCATATTGATGGAATCGATGGGACTTCCATGTCGACATATCATGGCCAACTACGAAGACCCCGATCTCATACCTTTTGAGGATATTGATCCACATTGGAAGCAATTAAGCTTTGTTCCTCGTCCAACCGATAATCCCGACGAACCCTTGGAGGAGACGGATGTTGGAAAAAGGCTCCTTGAGAAGTACAAGCGAAGTAACCGGGCGCAAAGGCAAATTCTATTGCACGAGTTGATACCGATCGTGGATCCATACACCGAGGAGGGATTGGAAGAACCAGAGGTTAGGCCGGGAAAGGGCAGGTCGAAGCAAACTATGACGAGGAAGGCAACTAGAGCTCACAATTTGCAAGCGTCTAAAGATTACACAAAAAGAAATCCTTCCGGTATTGAGTACCACAATGCAAAGTATGAGGAGGAGAGGAAGGAAATGGAGAAGTTGGGGATGCCGGTACAAGATAGAGATAGTGTGTTGAGCTCAAGGAAGAGGAGCCGGGCAAACAAAGCTCCATCAAGCGTGGGAAATGGCAACAATAAGGGGAGTAAGACACCTAGCACACAACCTAGTTACAACAAGAAGTGGACTCTAAAAGACATCATCCCCAAGAATGTATTTGTTCCCACTCCACCGTCTCCCAAGCAACTTACCTTGGAAATAGAGAAAGGCAAGGGTAAGAAGATGGCGACACCACAAGAGAAGGAAATAACTCGCAAGACAAAACATGCATTTGGAAAATTTTCGGCACCAAAGGATAAGTCGGGTAATCTTTGTAGGAAATTCAACATGATATATGGCAACTACATGGAGGACCTTCCCGAGATCATCCGACCTTATATTATAAGCATGGAAGATGTTGAAGGAGATGGCAATTGTGGGTATCATGTGACGGGCGAGCAACTAGGTCCCTTCGCGGCTTCTCCGACACCCGGTTGGCATCAATGCAACTACATTCGAGAGAGGTTAGACCTCACACTATGCAACAACCGGGATTTCTACAAGGAAATGATGAAGGATGGCATTAGGGGAGTAGCGGGTACAAATGAGGAATTTATACAATTTCGAAGGAGACTACGTGGAGGCCCTACAATCGAAGATGGACATTGGATGGATTTTCCCATATGCGGGTTCCTTATAGCGGAGGCATTCAATTGCGTGGTACATTTCTACTCCTTTGCTTTCAGTCAAACTTATGTACCGCTTAAGACTCCTTGCGATGCCAATGTGAATGATAGGAGACTTTTCATCGGGCATGTTGGAAGATGTCATTTTATTGGTCTGAAGCTACAACCTAGTTGCCCACTACCTCCATTTCATCCCCATAGCTTTTGGGAAAACGTAGAGAGAAACTACTCATGTGATTGGTATAACAAATACAAGACGGGAATTGATGCATGGACCGCTTACTACATGGAGCAAGGCATCCCTCAATGTAACGTATCGGATGGTGATAGTGAAGACTTGGAAGATGATGATTTGATTGAAATGCACTCTTACATTGAAGAAGTAGAAACGACGGTCGGATTTGAAGAAGTTCAAGGAATCGAGGAGATGGTCACCGACTTGGGTTAACCTACTACGTTTTCCCGAATGTTCTTGTTGTTTTTTGTTTGGTTTGGATGCAATTCCTTTTTTGGTACATTCGGCTCACACGAAATGCACTTTTTTTGATATTATTAATTAGAAACATGCATTTCCATGTTTGGATGTTAGTGTTGTTCGTATTTAAACGTTTCTCCTTTCCATAGTTTCCACTTTTTTTTGATATTATTAATTATTCGGCTTCTAAATAGAGGCCGAATCAATATTCGGCCCTCACGATAAATTTTTATAGAGGCCGAATGTTGGGGTGTAAAAATTATTGGAACTCTGTGTAACATTCGGCCTCTAAAAGCTAGGTATTTTAGGGGCCGAATATTTATTCGGCCCTCACGATAAGTTTTTATAGAGGCCGAATGTTGGGAGTAACAATTATTGAAACTCAGTGTAACATTCGGCCTGTAAAAGCTAGGTATTTTAGGGGCCGAATTAATATTCGGCCCCCACGGTAGTTTCCTTTTAGGGGCCGAATACATTGAGTAATATATGGTTGGTATGTGTAGGTAAGGAGGGTATTATTCGGCTTTCAAAAGAAACAGATATAGAAGCCGAATGTACATTCGGCCCTCACGATAGTTTAACAATAGAAGCCGAATATATTAAACGGTAAAGAACTTAGACAACCACAATGCAAAGATGAAAATACAACAATAATAATAAGTAAACCAAACTATTATTGACCGCTTCCAAACATTTCACCAAACTAATTCATTGACCGCTCTCAATCTTTCATAACATTCAACAAACTTGAATTCTCGGTGATGGATAAGGTAATATCGCTGCCGAGCTAGATTGAAAACTTCTTCGCGTGATACACCTCTATTGCTTTGGGCCATTGCTCTTCTAATTCGGACGAACTCAGCTATTTCTCCGCTAATGTGGTTCCACCGAGTTCTAATTTCATTTTCATCTCTATCATTCGGATTATTCGTAGCACTCACGAACACATGAAAAACACGGTTCCAAAACGGCGCTTGTCCGGGTACCACAACACCCATCAAGCCATTCAATGATTCACGCATGAAAGAATAAGTAATCCCAAGATCTTCTATGTGGGTATAATTCCTCGCCATTTTGGAATAGCAAAAAACTTGAAAAATAAATTAGTATAACAACCTTTAGAAGTTGTATCGAAACCTTATATAGAGGAGCCCCAACGGATCTATTCTTGAACTCCAACGGATCTATTTTCGAACTCCAACGGATCTATTTTTGAACACAATAACTCTTTTTTGATAGTATTAAATATTCGGCCTTCAACATCCTACATTAATAGGGGCCGAATATACATTCGGCCCTCACGATAATTTTTTTAGAGGCCGAATGTTTGGGTGTAAAAATTATTGAAAATCTATGTAACATTCGGCCTCTAAAATCTAGGCATTTTAGGGGCCGAATGTTTATTCGGCCCTCACGATAAATTTTTTTAGTGGCCGAATGTTGGGTCGTAAAAATTATTAAAACTCTGTGTAACATTCGGCCTCTAAAATCTGGGTACTTTAGAAGCCGAATATGGATTCGGCCCTCACGATAAATTTTTATAGAGGCCGAATGTTAGGGTGTAAACATTATTGAAACTCAGTGTAACATTCGGCCTCTAAAGTCTAGGTATATTAGGGGCCGAATGTACATTCGGCCCCCACGATAGTTTCATATTAGGGGCCGAATGTACATTCGGCCTCCACGATAGTTCCATTTTGGAGGCCGAATGTGACCTGCATATTGATTCCCAAACATAACAAATAACATAACCAAATAACAAAACACCAAAGGTACTTAAAAACATAAAATTCATTGTAGCATACCCCACTTAAATAAATTTCAACATCCAAAGTACTTAACATGAACAACATAGTCTTGAAAAGAAATAAATGCCGAACTAAAAACACATCGCCTTAAACCAAACATAATGAACATGCATTAAACCTTGAAAATTGGTTAAAGGTCAAGTTTTCAGTATAGGTTGCCTTAATTAGTTTAGGCAAAAGGTGCTCCACGCATACGGTTAAGACCTAAGCGTTTGGTGTACCCCGGGGGACGAGCAAGAGGACGAGACATCTCTCCTAAGATTGGCATGGTTGGTAGCATCTTCCACCAGTGAGCCTGCATAACTCTGTACCGATGTGAAGGATCCTTGGGAAGAAACACAGCTTCATATCCTCCCTTGTCGCTTCCTGCAACAAAGATGTTTTCCCCGTAAATGGCAAATCCTTCCATTCCCTGGTCAAACCCCTGTGAGTAGCAACCTGCGCCTACTCCCCAAGTTGGGTCGTTGAACCTCCAAAGCCATTCTGGGTGGACACGAACTCCAGGGTGATTTGTGGCCCATGGATCACCAGTCACTGGAGCGACATATTCACTATCACGAGACAAGGGTCCCAAGACAGGCAGCAAGTGAAGATTGTTCATCCAGTGGTCGTCAATAAGTTGCCTAGACAGCTCACCATCCGGAGGAAGGGCAATTGCAGTTGTTTGATCCTTTCCTGCTACGAGGAAGAATTTGTCCAGGAAAAGCACAATCCCCTCATCCGGTTTGCAACGACGAAAAAAGTCATTCCCAGCATACATTTGCCAAGTAGTATCCATAACATTGGGCTTCTCCTCATATTCTTCCACTTCATTTCTAAGATACAATCGCCAAACACAAAATAACGTGTATAAGGGCACTGATCAATTCATTTACTAGGATATACATTCGGCCCCTATTCTAAATTTTTTTAGAGGCCGGATGTACATTCGGCCCGTATTATAAATTTTTTTAGAGGCCGAATGTTGATCTGTAACGGGTTTTTCTGCCCTAAATCCTTCGATTCAAGCATCAAAACAACATGAAACTTCAATAAAACAGCATAGAAAGCAAATGTGATGAAATGGGTTAGCGAAAATACCCTCGAATCGCTTCCATATCTCCTTTTCCACGCTCGATTCGAGTTTTCTCTTGAACTTGGGCAAGAGTTGGTTCTAACTCTTCCGGGGGAGATTCGGGTTGTTTATCACCTAGACCAGCCTTTTGTTTCGTCCTCACCGTGATGATATAGAAGTCAAGCGATTAAGTTTTTGAAATCGACGAGGTCGATGATTTCGCGATGATTTTGAAAACGGTTTTTTTTTTAGAAGAAGAGAGGAAAAGAAGGAGAGGAGAGGCAGGCGATTTTTGAGAGAGAGGGTTTTTTTTTTTGGTTTTGTTTTAGGGATAAAATTAAGTATATATATGTTAATTAGTGAAAGGGTATACTAGTCATTCAAGTGTTAATTGAGGGATAACTTAGTCATTTCATTGCAAGGGCTGAAAAGTAATTTCTGCCCCGCAAGGGCTTGCATACTATCTCAAGGGCTCAAAGCAAGTTTCTTAGGAAAATGCGTGATGATAAGCATTTGGATGAATGGGCCCTTGGGTGTTCCATATTGGGCTTGATAAAAAAAAGATCATTCTGACTCGTCCACTGATTCGGCCTTTCTTTCGAGTCAGATCTAATTCGGTCGCTGAATCAGATCTAACCTCTAATTCAGGTCCATTTGATTCAGGTACCAAAACACCATGGACTCAAAAAATGCTAAAAAAATATTAAAAATAAAAAATGAGTTAGTTGAGTCAAATCTGACTCAAAAAAGATTTGAGTTATATCCGGACGAGGAAAAAATAATAATGACCCTCTTATTAAGTTAAGAAAGAGAGATATGACATCTTTACATGAGGAAAAGCAGCATTTAGCTATCAGAAGCGACATCTCACACCACCACCACCCCATTATCTCCGGCAAGGCAACAACATTACATCGATCCACATTTCCACCATCACCAACTGTGGGCTGCTTCGGATTCTGGCATCTGAAGTACCCTTTCAACTTCGCGTAAAATCACTTCTAAAAGCCTTGCAACCTTCACTCTCCTTCACCTCCACAACATCACCCAAGCAGATTCCTATTTATTTCGTCGATGCCGATGGCTTTCATCTAGTTTTTCCCTAACCCACGAGACATCAAATGCGGAATCCAACTCAACAGCAACCGGAACATCAGAGTCATTGTTTATCTCTACTACCAACGTGCACTGCAAAGTGGATAACATAAGCTTATACTCCATCATGGTTTCCCACATTTCATCACCTACGGAAGAATTGAGATACTCAGTGACCTCCTCTGGAGACAAACCAATCTGACGCTGCACAACACTGTGGTGGATGAGAATTTCCGAAGTGCAGCTCCCGTCTTGAAAATAAACAACAAGCTCATACTCTGGCCTAGGCGCAAACTTAAAACTAGTTAGGCCAAACATGAAACCCTGGATTTTACCCCGGATGGTGGTGGTTGCTCTGTCATCACCCACCGCCGCCGCCTTCTTCTGCACCTCCCATTGTTCCAATAGACTATCCAAGTATCTATAGGGCAGCTCTTTATGAGCATCAGACAATCTGTTTGAGTTGTCTTTAACAATTTCATCTAATGTCTTGGCTTTCCATGCAGCACTAGTAGGAGCAAGTACCCTGACGCCTTCGGGCACCAGCCGTAGGATCCCATTAGAAATGTATGCGTTACGAATGACAACCTTGAAACCAGCTGCGGAAGCGCCTGAAACCTGAAGATGTTTGATAGGTTTGATCACAATTCCAAGAATGATTCCAACACCATCCGTCATAGTCAACAGAAGACACTTATCATTCCCTGTTGCAGGTACACTTAACTCAGTTATCTTGTTAACCTGAAGAACCAATGGACCGGGGTGAGCGATATCCACAGTATGAATGTTTTCAGGAAGCACACCATGATTGAAGTTATCAAAACTGAGATTTGAGTCATTCAACTCAGAACAGCATGAAACCAGCAATTCTTCTCTCAATTTCGATCTGACATTGACAGGAAAAAGAGATAGAACCTTCTCTGCGACTACATCTTGAAAAGATTGTTCTTGGTTTTGCTCTCGGTTGGATCTTGGAGGAACATCATGAGCAAAATCTCCAACAGTACGATTAGGATTAGGGTTTGCGTTTCCTCCAGACATTGTTAGTATCTGGTGGCGGAACTGGAAAATGGGCTTGAAAATTATATATCAACAACTTAGCTGGGCTTATCAAAGAAACACTGACCTGGCCCACTGGGCTTGAACCCGAATAGGTTTGCGTTTTCGTTTTAATTCGCGTGACCCGGTCTTTCAAAATGTTTCATGTAACTTCATTAAAATCTGCCAGTGTAATACGGAATCCGAATGTGGAATGCAAATCAGAGTGGGATGAATTCAAGAGGGTGAAATTTTATGAGATATTTGCTAACGAGACACGAGATTCCAGATTTCACAAATACACGCCCAGGTAATGTACTCAAGAAGTTTTTTTTGGACAATGCTCGTAAGTTGTTTGATAAAATGCCTCAAAAAAAGATACTGTTAGTTAGAGATTGTGGTTTTGGTCAATTCTATGATTAGTGGCTATGTAGAAACGATTTAACTTTTTGAGGTGCAGTAGTTTAATCCTGGTGAAAGAATTGTAGTGTAATGAGAATGGGATTCAATTCAAGTGTCGGGATCCGGGTATGTGTGCAAGATATCTGGTATAATTCATTCCAGTCTCCAGAATTTTGAAATGGTGCCAAAGATTACCAGCCAAATGAGAACACAGGATTTGATACCAGATTACGCCACCATGTTAGCAAATTTTGGCTGCTTGTTTTTCTTTGGCAACTAAGAAAACGAGGTAAAGAAATCCATGTCTGCACCCTGAAATTCACTCGGGATTGATTCATTAGTTCACCTAGGCAATGTATTGATTAAAATGTACTCCGTTCTTCTTTTTGTAACTGTAACTGAATGCAATTTACTACAAATGTGAGATGCAGTGACTTTGGCCGTTTCCGCTAAAGGGATGTACGGGGAAGGCAAGAAAGCTTTGACGGATTTCTCTTAAACAGAGGTACCACCAGTATGCACAGCTTAAAAGATCTTCAATTTGATATTTGGGGTCGTCTAGGCAGCAATAGGAGATTAAAGATTCTAAAAATGCTGGTGAATAATTACAACCTGATATTTCTCTAATTGCAACACAGTTAACAATCTACGGTACCTAAAGTTACAACAAATAATCAAAGAGGATTCTCTGGACGGATACAATTTTCGTATTATATTATAGCCAATCTATGAAAGGTTTGGAAACAGAGGCTCTAGCAGCGATGTTGTGTGCTGCATTTTCATTTAATTACTTTCTGAAAGTGAAAGTTAAAAGTGAGTTGGCAAACCTCTGTACTTCTCCTCTGATCTGTAGATTATTTGAACCTTTTTCTTAGATATTGAAGCCCGTGATCCCTTCCTATGTGAGCCTTTGGTTCGATTAGAACTTTCTCCAACGTGCGAGAGTATACCTTCGTTGAGCACTAGAAGCGATGATTTGAATTGCAGCCAAAAACGCTGCAGAGACTACAACCAAAAGAAAAAGACGGGCGGGATTCATGAAAGCCGATTTATGACATTTTCCTTCAAGTATCAAGTCTTTAAAATATGGACGTCTTTTAGCATACTGCTGAAGTCTATCACGGTCCAATTGTCTCGAATGAGACTTGTCTACTCTCTTAATCACCAGTGTATAGATGAGGCAGGCAATCCCACCCCCGATCCAGACAGCAAAACACGCCGAAATTGACCAACCTATTAGGTCAGACGAGTAGAAAGGTGGACTCATGATGTCAAACACTGATATGTAACTTGTGATGATACACGAGATCGAAACAGCCATCAGTAGTGCAAGAAGTCGAACCTGAGGGATAGACTGATCATCAATGACACCCGATACAACTAACAGGATCATAAATAGGGACAGAAGAAGTGCCAATCCATTAGCGGTCATGTATACTTGATAAGTAGTTGGGTACCTATAAGCTAAAATAGTAGACCCAGCATACCGTATCAAATAAGGGAAAAAACCAGCACCAGTACCTGTATTGACACTGCTGTAGTTGGAAATAATACTCATCCACCTATTCCCATGCAAAACAATACCGGGTGCTAAATCAGCCGTATAGGCAGATTTTGTAGCAGTGTAGGAATCGTCGATCAATGTAGTGTTTAGAAGAGCCTTAACAAAGTTAGCGCTGTCGGTAATTATTTCAGCAGTAGTACTAGTGTTACTGCTTCTCGATCTTGGTGTTTGTTGTGGCAGGTTTTGTAGATAAGAACCAAATTTATCAGACATAGAGTTGTCGTTCATCACAGCGTTCAGATAATATGTAAACATAAGAGGGTCAGTATTAGAATCAACCTTCGAGTCCTCTTGGAACACACCTCCAGGTGGATTTACCGCAGCTTGAAAGGCGATACCTGCTATCAGTATCGCTACAACCATCAACGTGTTCACCCTCTCTTTCAACCATACACTACTCGATGATTTCTTCTGCCTAACTACTGCCTGATGATAATCAAAACAACCAATTTCAAGATCATCCATTTCCTTTTGTGCCTGGTCATTCATTTCTTTTGGTGCTAACATTTGTAAGCCCCTGAGTCGTTCATGATTTTGAATGTTTATATCAACTCCAATATTATTACTCTCCAGTAAATACTCTATCATCTGCAGACAAAAGTTATTTGTTTTAGACAACGGATCATCTCTTAAAAGTGTTTCAGTTAGAAATGAAATATACGAAGTCGAGATATTTTACTGCAAGGGAATGGTAAACTACTGGAATTTAATTAGTTGTACCTTTATCCGCCTCCTTTGTGCAGCCAGGTGCAAGATTGTATTGCCGTCAATGTCTTTGGAGTTTACAGAAATTGAATGTTGCCCTTGTGCATCCACTAAGTGGCCAACCAATTTCTTTAGGGCCTTGAATTTATTATGCTTAACACAAAAGTGTAGTATTGTGTCTCCCCGATTTGCTTGGACTTGATCAATGGCCTCAGGTTTCTTTGCAATTAACAAACCCATGACTTCAACTTCGTTTCTCATGGCCGCTAGATGTAAAGGTGTTCGTCCATCTTGATCTAGAGCTGTACAAGCATCTTCGTTGGCATCTAACAGCATTTTCACCATCTGAACATTATTTCTTGTGGAAGCCAAGTGCAACGGAGTAAATCCTTTCGAGTCCACCATAGACGCGAGTGATGGACTCAAACGCATAACTTCTTGTGCAAATTCAACATGACCAAGCATAGCCGCTATGTGTAAAGGATTTCTAAGGAAGCTAGTAAATTTTGCATCGTCAAGGCGTATACCTGGGTTTGCATTACGTATTTTCGCCAGGCATTTAACATCACCCCTCCGTGCCGCATCATGAATCCTCTCCATTTCCATACTGTCTCTCAAAATATGATCTTCACCCAGCTTCCTGAAATGTTTAAGAAATTCTTTCTTGCTGTGTTTTTTCTCACTTGAGAAGATGCTGAAAGGGGAAGATGTGTAGACTTTTTCAGAGCCGATCCTGTGAGAAATAGGGCCCTGTGCGAACTTTAAAAAAAAAAGGCCCTAAATTATTATTTTTTCGCCGACAATTTCGTACAAACAAGTATAAAAACAAAAAAGAAGGATAAATATATGTAAAACATAACATAAACATGAGTAAATATTTTCTT
>JAJJMA010343266.1:0-37725 GCA_023529015.1 Papaver nudicaule
TTGTTGTTGTTGTTGTTGTTGTTGTTGTTGTTGTTGTTCATCTTCAACGAATAGATCAAACGAGAAGAAGAAGAAAAAGAAACCGATGATGAACTATAGTTGGATGCTGGTGCTGTTGATATTCAAAAATCAGAAACCTAGTCGAGGCTGTGGTGGTGGTGGTGGTGATGGTAGTTGCGGTGACGAAAATTCCTTTCTCTCGTTTCAGATCTAAAAACTTAACAATGATAATGTTCTATAAAATATATACGGGAGGGTAGTTATGGTATTACGTAACTATAATTGTTTGGTGGACTTTAATTTTAACCTTCATAAGGTTAATTGTGAAGGCCCAATGAAATCAGGGGCTTTTATTCAATTTCCTCTAAACACACTACGGCATGCAGTGGCAGGGCATGTTAGAGATCTTCCCCGATTCAATCGTCCCTCCCTCTAAGCGGCTCATTTCTTTTTTTTTCCTTTGGTTCTGATTTTAATAGTGGCGGGGCATGTATCTGTCAACTCAACCGAAATTGTACAAGCTCCTCTTAGGACAGCAAACTCAGTACAAAAGAATGTACCAAGGTAAAGTTTGACCTTTTGGAATAAATAAGGTTGATGTCGAAACCTGTCAAGGAAGGAATGAAAAGGCAAAATTTTTGTAGTGATAAGATGGAGGAAGCAATTCGGAAACTCAACTGTTCCTGGTACCGTTAATATCTTGATCACACTCATTCCTTCATGTCTTGTTTTGTAGTGATATAAGATGGAGAAATCTCACTGTTTTGGGGTTTTGGTTGTACTCATTCCTGCATGTCTTGTTTTGCTAGTGATAAGATGGAGGAAGAAATTCGGCAAAATCAATTGCAATAGACTTGATGAAGAAAAATGATTACATGGGTGCAAAGAAAAAGTTAATAGATGCAAAGAAATTGTCTCCAGGACTTCAATACATTGGTGAACTGATAACGTTGTGTGATTATTAAACTGTTATTTTCTGTTATATCCTTATTATTTCATTGTGAAGGAATTGTTACCCACAAAGAGCTTCTTCATGGACCTTTTAAGAATGGACTTTATGAGCTTCAGTTTACTTCAGAGGAACTTAAAGCAGCCTTTTCTATCACAAGAGCAATAACAGAAGAGTGGCATAATAAACTTGGACATCCAGCCTTTAGAACATTGAAGCATGTCTTGTCAGCTGTAAATAGTTCTATGTCTCAGCATTTATCACCTTTATTTTGTACTGATTGTCAAGTAGCTAAGAGTCATGCTCTTCCTTTTCCTTATGTTTCAGAATCCAATGTTATCCATGGTCCTTTGGATCTTGTTCACACTGATGTATGGGTGTCACCAGTTTGTTCAGTAAATGGATTCAGAAATTATGTCTCATTTATTGATTCTTTTAGCAGATTTACATGGTTATATCCCCTTGCTTATAAGTCTGAAGTCTTACCTACATTTATCAAATTCAAGGCTCATGTAGAAAAATTATTGGGAAGACAGATCAAGATCATTCAATCTGACTGGGGAGGTGAGTATAGGAATGTATCTACTTACTTAGAACAACGTGGTATTGGTCACATAGTCTCTTGTCCTTATGCTCATCCGCAAAATGGAAAGGTGGAAAGGAAACACAGACACATTGTTGAAACAGGGTTAGTTATTTTATATCATGCATCTTTGCCACTTTCATACTGGAGTTATGCTTTTGAAACTGCCAATTTTCTAATTAATAGACTACCCACACCTACATTACAACAGTTATCTCCACTGGAAACACTTTATCATTTGAAACCTGACTATAACTTTCTTAAAACATTTGGTTCTGCTTGTTTTTCATACTTGTTGAGATCCTTTAACAGTCATAAACTTGAGCCTAGGCCTGTCAAATGCATCTTTTTAGGATATACTGCTATGCACAAAGGATATAGATGCTTAAATCCACAGACAAACAAAATCATCATTTCCAGACATGTTACCTTCAATCAATCAGAGTTTCCTTATGCTTCTCTGTTCACTGACACCATTTCTCAAGATGCAGAATTATCCACTATGTCAGTTACTCCTGCTTCACAATCTGCAATACCCAATGAGGTTGATACTTCACTGTCAGACATAACTCAGTTACCAACTTCACCTGCAACAACTAGTTCTCCGAATCTGTTCTTCCAGCTGTTACTACTAATGACCATCAAATGACAACAAGGGGTAAGAAAGGAATCTTCAAGCCAAAAGTTTATGCAGCTGAAGTGCAGTCTGTTAGTGAGGATATCACAGTGCCAACATGTTACACTTATGCAATTATGGATGAGAAGTGGAGAGAAGCAATGGAAGAAGAGATTAATGCTCTTCTGCAAAATGGCCCTTAGGAGCTTGTTCCTCTTTCTGATACTTATAACATTGTGGGTTGTAAATGGGTTTACAGGATTAAGAAAAATGTTGATGGTTCCACTGAAAGATTTAAAGCAAGACTTGTGGCAAAAGGATACAATCAGGTTGAAGGAATTGATTTTCAAGAAACATTCAGTCCAGTTGTTAAAGCTACCACAATAAGGATGATTCTTTCAGTTGCACTCTATAAATGATGGACAATAAGGCAGCTTGATGTCAAAAATGCTTTCTTGCATGGTCACCTAACTGAGGAAGTCGACATGAAACAACCACCTGGTTTTGTTGATAAGCAGTTTCCTAATCATGTTTGTAGGTTGAAGAAGTCTCTTTATGGATTGAAGCAAGCACCTAGAGCATTGTTTGATAGACTAAGTCAGTTCTTGCTGAAACTGGCTTTAAAGCCTCAAAGACTGATACTTCTTTATTTTACAGAACAACAAACTCTACTGCACTTTATGTCCTCATTTATGTAGATGACATCCTTGTCACTGGCAGTTCTCAAGACAACCATTGATTCAGACACTTGCTTCTGAATTTGATATTAAGGACTTAGGTGACTCATTTCTTCTTGGGGATTCAGGCGTCCACAGCTTCTGCAGGTATACATCTTTCTCAAGAGCAGTACATTTCTAATATGTTGAAGAAAACAAAAATGGACTCTGCCAAATCCTGCAGCACACCTTCTGCAAATGATAATTCAGGAAGCACTACTTTGTTTGCTGATGTTGCTGTCCATAGAAGTACTGTGGGAGCTTTACAATATGCAACTATTACTAGACCTGGCATTGCTTTTGCAGTAAAAAAGCTTGTCAGACTATGCATGCACCAACTGAAGCCAATTGGACAACACTTAAGAGGATACTTAGGTATCTTAAGGGTATACTGGTGTCACTGGATCATGGCCTTCATTTTAAGAGATCAAATTATTTACAGCTGCAAGGTTTTTGTGATGCAGACTGGGCTGGTAATCCAACAGATAGAAGATCAACTGGTGGAATGGCTATTTTCATGGGTCCAAATCTGATTTCCTGGTGCTCTAGAAAACAGAAAACTGTTGCAAGGTCAAGTACTGAAGCAGAATATAGAGCATTGGCTGATGTTACTTCTCAAATAGTTTGGATCCAATCTTTAATGGCAGAGTTGGGCTTCATGAGTCCAAGAGCACCTGTTCTTTGGTGTGATAACATTGGGGCTACTTACTTGACAGCAAATCCTATCTTCCATCAAAGAATGAAGCACATTGAAATTGCTTTTCATTATGTAAGAGAGCTGGTTGCAGCAAAGCGCTTGGAGGTGAGATATATGTGCACTCAAGATCAAACTGCTGATATCCTCACAAAAGGTCTGACTTCAGATCGTTTTCAACTGTTAAGAAACAAGCTCAGTGTTTCATCTTATTCCTCACTGGGCTTGCGGGGGGCTGTTAGAGTATAAATCACAATTAGCATTATTTGATGCACTGATTGTCTGCTGACAGGCGTCAGTTGTGGGAGTTTTTAATGTACTGATTGTCTGTTGACAACATTATTAGATATTCAGTTATTCTACCAAACCCATTAGTTCTTTTATTCAACCAATGAAGAGCCCAACTGGATAGATAAAGTTTTTAATGCCTCCCCACTCGCTGCCATCACCAGGAATGTGTACTTGGGACTCCTTGTTTGACTGATCCTAAGCGAATCCTAAAAACCTTATATGCATCGATGGAATGGCAATATTCAGCATAACGCTCACCCATATCGA
Organism: Papaver nudicaule; assembly: GCA_023529015.1. NCBI lineage: Eukaryota > Viridiplantae > Streptophyta > Magnoliopsida > Ranunculales > Papaveraceae > Papaver > Papaver nudicaule. The sequence continues at coordinate 4,117 of JAJJMA010343266.1, forward strand.
AAAGATGAATACATTCACTAGTGATGGGTTTGAAAACATATATACATTTACGGAGTTGTTAATCACGAGCTTTGTGACATACCAAACCACTGCAAGAACCAACCAACTTGAATAGGTACATAGAATTCATATCTATATTGCTTATCTTTGTAACTGCGTTGTTAAAATTTTGTTTGCTCTCAGTGCAATTAAAGTTAACCATCTCACACGATTGTGTCTTCAACGCAAATGGGCAAACTACATACTGTGTCTTCGTCGCGCAAAAGGTCATAATGTACTTTAAGTACCTCAACACTCTTAAGAAGTGTATCCCAATGCTTCTACCCTGGATTACAAGTACTAGTGGAAATCGCATGTTTTAACACGGTTGGGGTGTGTAGTTAAACACGGTTTTGCTACCCTCAACGTCTGTGTTAAAAAGGGTAGCAGTTTAGGCGTGTTACTTTACTGCTACACCTACAAAGGTAGCAGTTATACTATGCACAAAGTGTGTAGTTATACTACTACGGTCTGTATCCGTAGTAGTCCAGGTTTTCAAAATTAAAAAACAAAATGATTCAGATTCAGCTGCAATCAGAAAGAATGAGCTGAATTCTTGCAGTCAGAATGATTGACTGGAACAAATATGATTCAACATGGACTCGGCTAATTAAAACAAAAATTAAAAATGATTTAAAGTGAATATTTTTTTCCACTAAGTCACACATTTTATTAAAGAGCATGGTCGAATAAATTTCATATTAAAATCTCTTCAATTTACAATGTTAACAACTTCAGAAAATAGTATCGTGCAATAGAAAATGTTTACATCGTACAAACACAACTTATTCACACACCAGTTTATACTTAGGATAAAAAGCCACCAAGAAAAAGTACTGAATTCTCACCATTACTACTAACTTAGCATAATGGAATACCCACAAGGAACTGGTGGTTGCAAGAGGATAAAAAAGAGTCATGTTTCATGGTCAACATATCTTTGTAGACTGCACAAGGATAAATGATTGAACTGTTAGTGTCAACAAATTTAAACATATACAAGTATATGAATGAAGCACATATGATAAACGCCCATGGCGAGTATATGAGTAAGTACTTTTGAAAGAAATAGGTTCGGAAACAACGAGTATAATGTGGAAAATGTAAGTATAAACTTGTAAATTCACATCCATCGGTTAACGAAGGATGTCACTTGATGTCGTAATGCAACTAATTGTATTTCATGTGTTGGCCCCATATGATAGTTAAAGGTGAATGAATTGTTGATTTCCACATCACTTTTGAGATCTCATATAAGGTGTTGTTTCCGATTTTCCTATTATTCCATATGTGCACACAATTGTTGATGGAACGAATGTCAGGAATTTCCATAACCCGGATCGATAATATTAAGGCTTTTATGGTATTTGCCTTATGAATAGAGAAGACACTTATGTTGTTTGCCGAAAGTGATTAAAGGTCACGCTAGGTAATAAACTAATTGTGTAGTACATGGAAGGAAGCATGTTATATCTCGATGTGTAACCGCCATGACTCACATTAGTGTATTATTTAATGTTGACGTTTACGTGAACTAGAACATATTTATTGCGCACTTAAGATTATGTTTCTAGATATTGTGTTAGCCACAAGTCTAACGGGTCAAGTGGGAGAATGTAAGTTTTGTGACCCATTTGACTTGGCTCATAAGAATTGACTATGTATGACTAGTCCAAGCATGAGGTGTTAAGACTAAGTATGAGGTGTTAAGTGTTTAAACATTATGGCTTGGGGTGTTAAGAAATTAGATGCTTAATCTAATGATGTGTCAAGTATATGTATTATGTGTTGGCTTAGTATTGAGACACATATAAGTTATCTTTAATGGTAAGATAACCTAGAGAACTATAAATATACTTGTAGAGGAAGCCTCTTATTTCTTGCCCATAAAAAGTTTGCTAGCTACCATTCCATCATGGAGAAAACCCTAGAGAGGCGAAAAAAAAAGGAGAAAACATGAAGAAATTTTTCAGAAAATTGATAAAAATCCAAATCGATTCTAGATTAATTCCTAGTTTTAGTAGAGGTAAGATTTGCATCAGCTAGTAAGGGAGGGATGGTCAGATGGGTTCGTCAAAAGGAATTATAGGAGAGGGCCAGATGGAGGTGTATCGGTTGGTATAACAATTGATTAGGTGTTGATGTTCTGATCGATTCAACCAATTTTCTATCGATCTAATTAAATAGAGATCCAATTGACAAGGAACGACAGATAGAGGGAGCTAATGGAAGAACTGTTCTTGATCTGATTTGTTCTTCAAAGGGGGTAAATACTCGATCTGAATTGGAAGAGGAATATGGAAATGGTTCTGTTGGTGGGTCTCACGGCTACAGTAAATCAGTGGTGTTAAGCTTCTGTTGTGACATGAATTGGGGTGTTCTTCCACAAAACAGATGGGGATTGGAACTAAGTGCATGAGGTACTGTTCATTTTGATAAGCTATGAATCAGATAAGATTGAATTTACCTAGGATAATTGATAAAATTATGTTTTATTGCTTTACTTCTTGGGGAGGGAAAATAGATTTCTCTAGATTTGTTTGGAAGGTTTTCTGGTTACTTTTATGCTTAGGGTGCCTAGTTCTTGATAGAGTGTTGTAGATGGTGAAAAATGAGAGAGGGGCAAGATTGTAAAAACGCCCTCGAAACCATGCCTTATTAATGGCGATCGCCTATTTAGGCACATCTTTATAGCTCAGAGTGCAACCCAGTCCATGAGCTGAATAAACTCTCTATGAGTTCTCTCCAACTCCGGTAGAGGATAATATCATAGTGCAGTACTGATAATCTCACCAACATATTAAACCCATTGATCTGCTTCGTGTCGACACCCTTCTCGATATCAGAACCAGATCGCTCAATGGTACACGATGAAGAGTTAATAGAGATGTATCCTCATGGAATTCCTCTTAATACGACTCAACATGCGAGTCTTGATGCGAATCTCAGGAATATTGGATCTCTAAAGGCCGGTCTGGAGCTCTCTGAGGAGCATACAACAGCCTAAGCAGGCTTAAGCAGACCCAATCCCAAGTTCAGGATGGTCTAGCATACCATGGATAAACACGCGATGACTTCAAGTGTGTTGTAGCATAAGCACTCACACCACGACTAAGGCACAGGTTGCCCCAAAGTCGAGCTTGGCCAGATGCCAAAGCCATAACTCCACATAGCATGGCACCATAAGCCATGAGACACCATGGATTCGCAAGAAATCAACCCTGGCCAAGAGGCGGCCATGGCGTAAACTGCCACTAACCTACTTAGCCTTGGCCAAAGGCCAAGGCCGTAGAAAGAAATACAGCCGCAGACAGGCTGGCCTTGGCCAGAGGCCAAGGCCGTGGCGCCATGACCCATGGCGCCACAATGAGTGGACTTTGGCCAGAGGCCAAAGCCGTGGCGCCATAAGCCATGGTGTCACCTTAACACCTAGCGCCAAAGCGCGTCCTAAATTGGCCTTGGCCAAAAGCCAAGGCCGTGGCGCCATAGTCCATGGCGCCACAACAGGTTGGCCTTGGCCAAAGGCCAAGGCCATGGCGCCAAGAGCCATGGCGCCACCATAAAAGCACGTCCTAAATTGGCCTTGGCCAAAAGCCAAGGCTGTGGCGCCATAGTCCATGGCGCCACAACAGGTTGGCCTTGGCCAAAGTCCAAGGCCGTGGCGCCAAGAGCCATGGCGCCACCATAACTAGCGCCAAAGCGCAATCAAGCACTTATGGCCTTGGCCAAAGACCAAGGCCACTCCTACACTTGTGTCCAGGAGACACTACATCATGTTGGTCACGACAATCAGTCGTACAACCCTACTCTACTCAACTCAACTACGCAATATCCGCGTATCACTCACTCGAGATATCAAAACATCACACGGGGGGATACTTTAGGGGTATTGGTCTGGCGGTCTACGGCAGTTGAAAGAAACTGATGGAGATAGTGGACAGTTATGAGAAGATGGCGCGAGTGGGCATGTTCCACACAACACAGGCTGTTACGGAAACCAACGCATGTCCTCCACTCCTCCACTCTTCCACGACTTCCACCTTCTCTGTCGAGAGATCAGGGTGAGTTCAAACTATAAATAGAGGCTTCCTCTATCTTCCAAGGCAGAACAATTGAGAACATCAAGAACGTTCAGTACACCTAGAACACGCACAAAAACAACCAGAGCCTCAGAGAAAACACCTGAGAATCGAAACACGTTCTAGCCTTGGAGATTTCCAGTCGACTTCACGACGGAGATCTTGAACTCTTACACCCAAAACACATCCTCAACCTGATCTCAAGTTTCTTCGCTGTTTCCCTCCCTAGACCAACCTCTATCCTCTATGTGACCGAAGCAAGACGGGAACGACCATCCTTAGTTTAGGCTTGTTTTGTTCGACTTTGATCTCCGAGCACTACGAAAGTACCCAGAGACGGTACATTGTTTTTGCAGGTAAAAACAGTTGGCGACCACAGTGGGAGATCATTCTCTCGGTTCCAGAGAAGCTTGCTCAAAGATGGTTGAACTAAGGTCGGGATCAGATACCAAAAACCCCAACTCTTCAACTGACGGTGCTGTAGCCTCCAACACAGCACCTACCAACCCACCTACATCCAGCAATACGCCCAACGTACCTATTACCCAAGAAACTTCCCCTTCAACACCTACCATCTCGGTTATACCCAACAACGGAGCAGTTAATGGAGCTTTGTATCAACGGAATGATTCCTGTATACCGAGCTCTCTTGGAGAACCTACGCTTCCAGACTTTCTCTGAACTCCGTGAAGCTGCGAAGAGGTCCGTCACCACTGCACCCACTTGGTCGGAAAGAACCATCACACGAACGAGGGACGAATCGCCTATGGCCGCACACCGCAAGAGCGAAAACCAACCGACCCGAGAAGCCCCTCGCGCCTACACCACCTCTTCTTTCCCCAGGAACAATAGAACCGGTCATGCACGAGAACACGTCCCACGTTTCCTGGAATCTCTGGGGGAATACTGATACAGTCATGCCTTGAGGCTTAACGAGTTCCCGAAGTCTCTTATCGGAGGGGCTTACCAATGACTCTCGCCGAACTCCAGGAGGCAGCAGCGAAGTCCACCTCTATAATACCTACGCTGAGGGAGAGGACTCAACTACTAAAGCATGGAGAACTCACTGAAGAAAACAATAGAAGCTTGCACAACGACAGGAAGAGAAAAGCGGGAGAATACCTCGCTGAACACTAAACGCCAGACCCAACGGCGCGAAGCGCGATACCGGAAGGGGACTTGCAACAACAACAAGAAGGAATTGGTTCACCAAACGACCTCACGGCAAACAACTTGGAAAAGCTACTACGAAGAAAGAGAGGTGGCGCTACCTATCCACACTGACCACCGTACCCGCACGAAGTATGGAGGAAAGGCCCTACCACGAAAGGTACGCATCCAAAATGCACTAATTCAGCTCCGGGGCCCCCAAACAAGAACATGAACCAAGGAGGACCACATCAACCGGAGATGCGGAGGCAGAAAGCCAGTTCAGAGATACCATACTACGCGTTTCCCATGGAGGACGTACTAGAGTTGCTAAACACTTGGATCCAAGACGGGGTAATCGAACTCCCTTCGACTCAACGCCCCCTACACCCGAAGAGGTAGCAAGCCCAAGATCTTCCAAGCCAAGGTGGAGTCCAGGGAATTGCGCCTACGAAGCGAAAGAGTGTATCAAGATCCCCTATCCGTTCGAGCATTCACCTTCCCCGAGGAGCCGGTGAACAAGAGAGTGGAGGAGATAATGCGAGACTCTTTGTCTCTCGAAACCACAGCGGAAAGACATGTTCACGTCACTCAACACGGTAGTATCGGGAAAACTCCTACCCTTCAAGGAAGTCAATGAGCAGACAATGTCCAAGCAGGGGCAGCCAACAGGAAGACAAAGTTGGGGACTTCTCGCAACAGCCCGCCTGTCTCATGCTGAATTCTCGAAGACACTCATCGACCCGGGATCCCCAATGAACATCATCTCAGCCAAGACTCTCAGAGACGCTAACATCCCTTGCAGCAGAGCCATCCATGCCCCTGCCATCATCAAAGGTCCTGACGGGGTCGAAGTACGCACTTACGGGTGGATCGACCTTCCCGTCGAAATCGCCACGATCCCAACCATAGCGGAGTTCACATTGTTAAGGGAGTCCTCGAGAGCGACATGATGCTGGGACGCCCATGGATCTACAACAACCAGGAGACGCTCCCTCTGGAGTTCATAGAGCGTTTTGTGCAAAAGAGCAGCAAGGCAGTAGTCGCGCCTGCAGGACCTAGGGGAGTCGATGAGGACCCCCTCAATCAAGAAGGTACTTCGTCCACCCCTCTCTTATTCGATAGCCTACATTCACCGAGCCACTGGGGACTCACCACGAGGAAAGCTACTCGAGAGAAAAACCCTGGAAAACCGGCAATAGACATCGGCACAGCCATAAGAATCTCCATCAACGCCCTTCCGGAGTCTGGAATTGTACGTGACAAACTCCGAGGAGAAGGTGAACTCATCCCCTACGACATACCACCCAAAGTCTTAGAGAACATCCCAGACTTCAAAGAATATGCAGAACTGTTCAACCTCAAACAAAAGGCGGGGGAGAACGCAGTTACGTATGCTACCACCCTAAAGGAAGAGGAAGTGCTAAAGACGCCAACCTCGGAGGAACTAGCCAAGTGTCGAGACGATCTTCCGGAAAGACAGATCAAGACCCAAGTTGAAGTCTTGGCTCATCTCGAAACGTCGAATCACCAGCTGAGAGTCACTTGTTAATCTAACATCATTGATGCCCATTTCGATAAGTATCCGCATGGCGTGAATAACCGCTTCATATTCTGCCTCATTATTAGTCGCCGGGAATTCTAGCCTTAGCGAGTGCACTATTCTTGCTCCTTTCGGCGAGGTCAGAACAATACCTATTCCTTTTCCTTCTTTATTTGACGAGCCGTCTACATAAACTTCCCATCCATTAGGACTGCATTTCAATAAATCTGGCATTTCATGCTCTCGTTCATCTAGAGAGAATGGGATTTCTTCTATCTCCTCTTCCTCATCGATTGGGAAGTCGGCGAGAAAATCTGCGATGACTTGAGACCGCTGAGCCGTACGTATTTCATATTGAACACCGAACTGCTCTATTTGCTGATTCCATTTGGCGATTCGCCCCACTCTTTGAGAACTGTGTAGGATAGATTCTATCGGAGTTTTGGTGAGGACCACAATGGGATGGGCGTGAAAGTATGGGCGTAGCGGCTGAGATGCAAAAACCAACGCCAAGATCAACTGCTCTATTTTGGTATAATTCTTTTCTGCCCCTTGCAATGTTCTACTGATATAATATATAGGCGTTTCTCCGCCTTTGGTTCTTACAAGTACAGCACTTATGGCGAAAGGTGTTGCGGCGAGATATACCCTGAGCTCCTCGCCGTGCTCAGGTGGTTGAATTGCTGGGAGAGTGGCGAGGTACTTTTTAATACCTTGAAAAGCTGCCTCATGTGCCTCAGTCCAATTGAACTTTTCTCCTTTCTTCAAGGTCTAAAAAAATAGCTTGCATTTGTCGGAGAACCTTAAGATGAATCTGTTAAGAGGCGCCAAAGTCCCATTGAGTCGCATAACATTTTTTACCGTTACCGGCGAAGGCATCTCTATAATTGCCTTAATCTTGGCTTGATCTGCTTCCACTCCCTTCTTCGTGACAACATATCCCAAAAATTTTCCTGAAGTTACGCCAAAAACACATTTCGCCGGATTGATTTTCAGTTTAGTGACACGCATGTGATTAAATATTTCTCTGAGGTCTTCTACATGAGTTTGTTTCTTCTTGCTCTTAACTAGCATGTCGTCGACGTATACTTCCATCGTCTTCCCTATCCATTTTTCAAACATTTTCTGCGCCATTTCTTGATAAGTAGCGCCGGCATTTTTCAACCCAAAAGGCATTCGAGTGTAACAAAATAATCCTTTGGTGGAAAAGAAAGTTGTGTGCTTCTGATCTTCCTCCGCTAAAGGTATTTGGTTATATCCTGAATAACCATCCATAAATGATAGCAGCTCATGACCCGATGTAGCATCTACAGTTTGGTCAATACTTGGCAATGGAAAATTATTCTTTGGACATGCTCTATTGAGGTCGCTGAAGTCGATGCAGATTCTCACTCCCTTGTTCTTCTTAGGTACCACTACCATGTTACCTATCCATTGCGGGTATTGTACTGGCCGTATTATACCAGATGCCCTCATTTTGTCAATTTCCGCTTCCACTGCTTCCTTATAAGCTGGGGCCAATTTCCTTATCCTTTGCTTGAAAGGCCTAATCTTTGGATCAATGTCCAATTTATGACATGCTATCGCCGGGTCAATGCCTGGCATTTCATTCATGCCCCAAGCAAAGACATCAACATATTCCTTGAGTAGCGCTTGCAACTCCGCCAACTCGCCTTCATTTAATAAAGTACCAATCTTTACCATCTTTGGATCACTATCATCACCGATATTTACGTCTTTAGTAGGTTCCACCGCCGTAAAATGTAATTCTTGTTCTCCCATCGGCGATGGTTCCTTTAATTGCTATAAGGTCTTCTCTTCAGACTTCGCCGAATCTCCTACAGAGTTTACTGAATGCACATACGTGGAAGGGTTGGCGATGAAGTCTATAATCTCCTGCTCTTTAGCCGCTTCCTTGTCGAGCTTCTTTTTTTCTGCAATCTTCGCTTTTTGATTTTCTCGCATTTGCACATCCGCTGAATTACACGCCCTGGCCACTGCTAAATCTCTTACATATTCGGCGACTCCCATCGGCGTGGGGAATCTTAGGCATTGATGATAAGTGGAAGGTACTCCTTTCAGACTGTGTAGCCATGGTCTTCCCAGGATGGCAGCATACGGCGAGTCAACATCCACAATGCAAAGAGTAGTGTTTAAGAAGTATTCCTTGTAGATCATGATTTTAAACTCAATTTCGCCTTTGGGCTTAGAGGCAATGCCATTAAATCCGTAAATGTTATAAGAAGAGACTGTCGCCGAGGGGATTTCATCATCCTCTGCCCTCATTGCCTCGAAAGCAGTGTTGAAAAGGATGTCCACTGAACTGCCTGGATCAATAAGCACCTTAGGCAATTTGAATTTTCCCATTTGAATAGTAAGAACCAAGGGGTTGTTATGATTCCTTCCTTCTGGAGGGATTTCTTCGGCGGAGAATCCGACACATGCTTTCATCCAGTCTTGCAATGGCTCTTGCTTAGCGGCGACACTACAAATCTCGTTACCCATTCTATCTCGCTTATGCACCCGAGATAAGACATTATCATGGAATTCATCTCTGGTAATTTTTGAATGCACAATGGAAAAGCAGTCTAGTTCCAACAAATCTCGCTCAACCTTTACCTCGTACACATTCGGAGTATGAGCTGGGATGGCTTGGATGGGCTGGACCATGATGGGAGGAGGTGGTGGCAATTCTAGGAACTCCTGAAATTTTCCCAAACAGATAAATCGATGGACTTCTTGCTGAACGCCGGTGCAATTCTCAGTTGTGTGACCATGGAACTGATGGAACTGACAAAAGGAATTAGTATTTGTCGGCGGGCCCCCTGGGATTTCCTCTATTGTAAGTGATGCGTTGTCGAACCGCAACAAATATAATTCAGTTCTTAACCTTCACAATAAATAAAATAATATAGTGGCAAGAACAGATTCGATCCACAAAGAGAGATTGGTTATCAGTTGTATTCGAAAACTTAAAAGTAACCAAGGGGGGGATGTTTGGTGCAATAAAAGTAAATTAAAACTAAAGCAAATAAATGTAGAAAATAATCAGGAGACGAGAATATTGGTTAAGGGTTCATCTTCAATCACATAACATGCACTATGAATAATATTTGGAGTTTCTATTTAATCTCTCATAATCAAAAGCCCTAGAATATATCATCGCGAAAATATTCCGGAATTTCCTAATGTCATCACACACCATAACGATGAATGTGTGAATACTACGTAGAGAATAACTCAACACATCGAGTAATTGAGTTCAACTCTCTAAGAGCATTAATATCTGTGAAATAGGCTAATCAATGCAATGAACTACCGGGAGCAGTTCATTCAACAAAGGTCATATTCTACATACAATTCCTAAAAGCTATCACCGCAATCGAAATTATATCGTACTACTTGTGAAAAGGTTCGTCGACGATTTCGTATCTCAAAACCTAATTCTAGTTATAGATATGAACATAAACTAATTTAATTTGCAACTTAAATCAATTAATATTCAATCTTAATGCAATACATCAATCATGCATTCATACGCGCAGTAAAATAAGAACGATGATGAAAAGATTATTTATAACTCCAAAATTAATCACAAAGCATGTCTATGATATCCGACTACATCCCTAACCAATATAAAGAAATTTAGCTATTCATAGCTTTATTGAAATCCATTAAAAGATAATAATAAAGAAAATAAAAGCATAAAAACCCGTTGTTCGGCGCCTCGAGAATCGCGCCCAAAACCCTAGCTTTCTCCCTGCCTCGGGAAGCGTGCGTGAAGAACTCCTCCCAACTCTGCGTCTCTCCTCCTGCGTGAACAGTAACCCTCCTTTTTATACTTCTTTGATTTCCTAAAACGAGCCACTTTCCTAACCCAACTCGAGCCCAACTCAAATAATTCAACCCAAAACTTTACTGGGCTGACCAGAATCTTACGAACCAAGCCCACTCATTATCATTCACCTGTCAGTTCTGTGGAACTGACAGGTCTTTCCCTCGTCCGCACGTGTGAAGCACACGGGTCATCATCTTCTTCCTCATTTCCCGTCGGCAAAAACAGAAATCAGACGGAATTCAGTTCCTCCCAGATTCCGACGACACAACCCAAACTAGCCTTTCAATCCATCATCCAACTAAAACCCATTCTCTATTTCAGCCTGTAGCCTTCAACACCCGACACTCCATTAGCACATCATCAGTCATCGTCGTCTTCAACAGCAACGGCAACACCATCGAGATTAATGGCAGTCGCTGTCAGTCGTCATCTTTTGAGTTGTCGAAGTGTAATACAGCATCACTAATATCCCTGTATTGATTTTGAGTTAACTTTGGCATATCGTTGAATTCAGATGAATTCTGCTTCCCTGTTATTCTGTAACCGGCGATGAACTGAATCAGGCATTTGGCCCTGTTTTCAGAATTGGCCCTGTTAAGAGGTGCCTCTTATCGTGTAGCACCGGTTGGGAATAACCAAGTGGCCCCTTCCATACTGTATGCCCTAAACTCAATTCTGCCGAGTCCCAATAACTCATGTTTGCGACACTTTTGAGCTTGTATCCTTCTCGTGTTTAAGACCACCAACTTCATATGACTCCAAGTTGTGAATTGAGTCGTTTTTGCTTCATTTTATTAAATATGATTTTAAAATACCTGCAAAATAGAAAATGGTTAAAATAAACAATGTATGAGGCTTAAGTCGACTAAAGTGTATGATTTAGGTACTCTTGAGTAGGTGTTTTGCACACCTATCAGTAAGGATAACGAATGTCATCTCTACAGTTTGAACTCTCAATTTGTCCAAATGCATCAGTGTAAGAGACACGTAACTTTGGTAGAGTAGCATCTTGGAAAGGTTGCTGGTTGCCTCTGCCGAATTTTCTATTATCTCCATTATATCTTCTTTTACTGTTCCCATTTCGCCGATTATCTCTTCCTCCTCGTCCATAGTTTCCTCCTCGATTGTCTTGCTTATCACGCCCTTCATAGTTCTCTCTCTTCTGCGATTTCCAATGCTGCTCGGCGGTAACTTGTTGTTGTTGCTTTTCTACCCCAGGTACCACCATCGCCGAAGAGGGATTCTGCGTCAACTTTCGCTGTTCTGCCTTCATCCATTCTTTCTTAATTTCTTCTTGATATTCCGGCGAGAAATTATTTATCGAGTGAATTTGTTTTGCTCTTTCTTTCTTTAGGCGGAGCTCCTCTTCTCGGATTTCTTCATAATTTATCCATTCATCTTGTAATGCCCTCAAAATTTGCATATCCTTCGGCATTTCCCAGAATAACTTTTGATACAACAGGTCTGACGTCTCCATACCACTAAGAAATGACCTTATTTTCTCCTTTTCTGACACTTCTGACCCCACTTCACTACTTGCCTTCCTCCATCTTTGGATAAAGATTTTGTAAGTCTCTGAGGGTTTTCTCTTGATGTTGAATAGTCTTTCCACGCCAGGCCGACTTCTGTTAATCTGAATAAAGGCACTCAAGAATTTGCACTCTAACTTCTCAAACGATTTAATTTTTCCTTCCTCCAGCCCATCAAACCAGGCTAAAGCTTCATCTTTAAGTGTAGCGGGAAATGCCATACACATTATGGGATCTGATCCTACCCAAGCCGCCATATCTCGCTTATAAGCTCTTGAATGTTGTGAAGGGTCTCCAGTTCCATCATAGATGGATGTGAATTTAGGCGTATAATATTTGGTGGACACGTATCCATATGTAATACAATCATGAAAGGGTGTTTTCTGCGCCTCTGAAAGTGCAACCTTATATCTCGACTCCTTTGAAGATCCGCTCAGAGCTTCCACTTTAGTTTTTAGTCGGCGGAGGTCTCGCTTCATCTCTTTATCTACTTTACGCCGTCGTCTAGAACTACTATATTCTTCACCATCTTTTCTAGGCACGTTCACCCTTCTACCCCTTTCATCATATTTCGCCGATGAATCTGAGGCTTCTGCTGTGCTGGTTCCACTTTTTTCAACTCGGCGAATTGTATGTGAATGAGACGCCTGGCGAGTTGTATGCGCATGGGACTCATGGCGAGTTGTGTGCGAATGGGATGCATGACGAGTTGTATGCGAATGGGATGCATGACCTCTATTTTGCGCCGCCATCAATTCTCTATGGCTCTGAAGTACCATCTCCATTTGCAATTGCATTTGCCTCTCCATCTGACTCGCTTGTCTGTTATTGGCCTCAAGAATTTGCCTCAGCAGGGCTTCTGTACTATTTGTGGATCTGATATTATCTGCTATCACCACTGGGCGAGTTACAGTAGCACCAGGTACTATCGCCGCACCATTTCTGCTTGCCGCCTGCGGAATTTCTCCCGCCGTAATAGGTTCTGCCACCACTGCTGGAGTTTCTTCTACCACTTGTAGTGCTTCGCCGTTATCTTGCGCCAACTGCTGCTGAACATTAGCTGCCACTGTGCCTCTTACAATGGCATTTTGAGTTGCTCCCCCCCGCATTTGATGTCTCGCATATGGCTCTCTGAGTGAATCTTCCACCACCAACTTGCTCGCCATAAGCATTTGCTTCTATTTCACTGCTGACCCTTCGTAGTAATGGATTAGGCTCAGGTGACCTTTCTGCATTCTCAAAGTGAGTAATGTCCTCCATATAAACCTCCTCCTGGCGTGCTATTCGCTGAACAGGTGATCGCCGAGATGAGCTTGCCAAAAGGGTGTCGGGCCGGCCAGCTGGTTCCATCGCCCTGCTTCTAGTGTTGTGACCACTGGGGAATGTCGCTGGTGTAAGGGGGATAGGATGTCGAGGAGGCCTACCCACCGGGGCTTTATCGCTTCTTCCTCTAGGACCCATTCGCCGAAGGTCTGTAAAAGAAGACAAACACACTTCCTGACAGTATTGCTCTGTTAGTACTGTGGGTAAATGCCAAATAAGTTAGTTGGATTACTTTTCAGAATGTTGATGAATGAAAGACCAAAACAACAGCTTTAAATCATGTGATGTGCAGATGATGACCTAATCATGACAAGAATTGCAAAAACATCCTATGTAATTGTGATTTTCAAATCAAAATGATAGTACGACAACCATTTTAAGGAACACTTTTGCAAAAGTTTTAGAATGCAATTTCCATTATGAGCCTAGAGTTCATACTACTTCGCCGGAAAAGATACTCTTTTTGCCGGAAATATATATCTATATTTGTATTTTCCGATGAAAATCCATACCAAAAATAACATTTTTCTATCCACATAACTAGTTCTCTGCTACTCATATGATAAAAGTGAAATATGTGATAAAATCATCAAAACCGACCGGCCAACTCTCATCTGTAACAATAACAGCATCTAACACGACATGATTTCCACATAACTAGTTCCCTGTTTCCAGCGTCAAAATGTAACAGTATAAAATCCCGATGGTTAGATCTTATACAGTACACCCAAATATCATACATCAACATACACACAATCATTTCCTAGTATACAACTAACAAGTAACATGAGAAATATTAAAGAGAGAAGGGTTAGAGATACGGACAAGAGATTTTACTTGGTTCGCCCTCATAAAGGAGGACTACATCCAAGGGATTCCACTAATATTAAGCATGATTACATCTCTCTTACCTAGCAATCTTCTAAGTATGATCCCACCAATAAGAACCCTAATTCCTGTTTTGGGTTAAGGAGAGCAAGTGAAGTACTTTTCCTCTCTCTAGACCAAACCATGAAATGTCCCACCCCTAACTCAAGGGTTTCTCTCGCTATTTATAGGGGATTACAATAGTGCTATACAGCTAACACAGACAAATTACTTGCTGACATTAATTTGTCTTCACTCGCCGACAGAGTATATCGCCGAGGCGTTATTTCTCCTATCCGTCTTGGGCGGGCAAGTCTCCTTAAGGATAAGGATTGCTGACGAGGTTTCCACTGAGTCAACGGGTCAACTCTGACAATCTATCCGTTTTGACGAGTAATGAATGCTCAACCACTTCTCACCTACTTATCACCTTCCCCCGCTATGCCATTCTCGCTTTGCTAATGCGGTGTACCCCGCCGGCTCCTGCTTCATACCTTGCCACTGTGCCCAAGTATTAGATGCTTCGCCCACAGCTTCCATTGTTGATTCCATGCTTCTCTCGTGTGGCCTTTCGATACACCTTCGCCCGTGAGATGTTATTACTATGCAAAGGCATTTTCTACCCTTACATAGCTCTACTATGATTTCCGCTCATAGGTGACGACCCTCTCTCTGTCTTATCCCTTGTCCCTGGGTAAGACTTTGAGAGTTCAGACACACTTTTTAACACGAGGTGTAAAGTGTCCTGGAGTTGAGCAACTCGTTTCATCCTCTTTTGGCTATTGCATTCATTCTGAAGGTGTCCTTTTTTTTTACAGAAACTACATGATTTCTCATGTTTACCTTCATTAGAATTCCTTTTGTGGGCACTGTTATCATCAGAATGATGAGGGGAATTAATCACCTTGTCTGAGGTGCTCGAAGATATCACCTTCGTTCCAATAGTCTTACCATGATGAGTTCTTGTTTTTGATTGACTGTTTTCGGGCTTATCAGATATTGATTTGAGCCGATCAATTTCTCCCGTTAACTCTTCAATCTTTTTATGAGCAACCATAAGTTCAGATTTTTCAGATTCTGTACTGGTGGGGTTTTGGGGGTTACCACTCTTCAGGGTTGAGTCGGCTGCATGACTTTTCCCTTTTTGTAGTGCGATCTCAGTGGTTAGGGACCTAACCATGGATTCTTGTTCATTGACTTTATCCAAAAGGGAGTTAACCTTGGCTTTTAGTCGTGAGATCTCAGAAGACTGAAATTTCATGAACTTAATGAGATCACTACTTTCCTTAGCTGCATCCTTTTCAATTTCTGAGTCAGAGTCATCTGTCAAATTGAAAGGGTAAGGATTATCACTCATACTGACAACCTGACTTGGTTGTTTTTCACAAGCTGGAGTTGAACCAGTTGTATATGAGTGTAATGGAGTGGTGTTTTCTGGTGTAGAATTAGTACTAACATCCATAACTCACAAGCCTAGATAAACACAGACAGTTATGTCTTTAATGTGTTCACCCGCTCTGATACCAACTGAAAAAGGGGGGGTACCGAAATACTACCAACTGACAGGTATAGTCATCCTCTATAGGTTGAAGCTCCTCTGGGAACTCCCTACGACTATAAAAGACTTCTCTTGAGAGTTGGGAAGCACAAGTAGGAGATTGAGACCATATTTGGTTGAAATCGGATTAACCTGTAACCTTGGTAACCTGATCACGTTCTTGTCTATTCCATAGTCCGTCTCTTCTGCTATACGGCTATTCAAGAACTGATACGTTACACACATGGTTGAAAGGTAGCAACGCACGGCTGCATTCGGTGTTGTAAGACCTAGTTAGCTCCAGTTGTACAAGTTTCTTAAGTGATTCTTCGTGTACAACTGAGGTAGAGACAAATTGGGCATAACTTACTCGGTTTGCTTGTCAGCCCTGATTTGTGAAGTAGATTTCCATATGACCTGGATTTAATCATCCGAAGGAAGTCAACTTGTGTATGATAAACTGATAGAGGACAGTTAGATCATACGTCAACAATTAGGTTGCAAATCCAGTATTGCTGACACAAGCCTTTGACATCGGTCAAAGCAACTCCTAGGCATGTAAAGGACGTCAGCTGGGGGAATCAAGTGTGTGACGATCTGTGGGGGATCTAGAGACGTAAGGAGTGCGACAGTATCCAATTCGCTTGGAGGGCTTGAGTTGGTCTCTGCTACATCCCAGACCGAAGTCTTATAGTAGGCTAGTGTTTGTAGTCAGTTTGTACTGGGTGGTGTTCAATATGGACGAGGCCCCGAGGTTTTTCTGCAAGGCAGTTTCCTCGTTAAAAAAACGTTCTGGTGTCTTGTGTGCTTTTCTTTCCGCAATTATATAAACTCTGAAATATAATTAAAAGCAAACACAAGAAGTACGTTATCAATAACTGTCGAGTTTAACTCCAAAGATTCATCTTTGTCGAGTTGATCCCTAGATCACAACTCCAGTTATTTAGGTTTGGATATTGATTTTTGAGATCGTCCAAACCTAACCATAAGACTCACGAGCCCAAACGAAAATTTGGTTGTATTTCGGTACCCCTCCTTTTTCATTTGTGTTAAAGGAGCAATGAAGACTTTGTCATGAGCACATTATTCAGGCCATCGCTTCCATGAAGGACGTGTAGCAGTTTTAGTAGAAGCGGGAGAAGATGGAGATTCAACTTCATTGGTCGGCGAACTGGATGCTGGAGCGGCATGGTTTGCAGAACTAGAAGAGGTTTGAGCGGTAGAAGCCATGAGCACGGAGATGATATCGGAAGCAAGATACAGACGAGATAATGGCTTGCCGGAAAAACCAGGGTTGCCGGAAAATAAGAACATATCAAGTTAACAGTGATTGAAAGAAGATCAAAACACGAAGTTGGCACTGAGAAAAATAGAAGAAGATAGGAGTAAAATGGAGGTGAAGTAAAGATGATGAGTTTGAGATAAAAAGGAGATGGAAATCGAGAGAAAGGTTGCAGCAGTAGAGGAAAAACAGCTCTGGGAAAACTCTGTTCTCTGATAAAGAAGAAGAAGGTAAAGGAAGGAAGTCTGTAAAAATTGGTATTTATAGAGAGAGAAGAAAACTCAACCGGCGTTAACGGTTACAAACCGTTAAGAAGTAGTGGAGATCGTGGGCGCAAGCGGTTACAGGTCATAAAGTGGAAATGGCCGCATGAAAGACACGTGGTGTAACTGAAGCAAGATGGAGAACGTGTGGCATAGCTGAAGTGAAGTGGAGAACGTGGGTGCGGCATTTTCGGCGAGTCAGGAAAATTTTATCCTCGGCGATCAAAGATCTTGGAGATGAAAGAGGGTAGTATCATCCTAGGGGCGAAGGTGTATCAGGAAGGTCACTTATGAGAAGTATGGAATCACTAGTAAGGCCTTGGGCGAGGCATTCTAAAATAGGAAGTATTAGCGGTGCATACAGAAGAAGCGGGCGAGCAAAGCAACATTAGCGGGAATAAAGGTGACACGACGAAGGTAGTTGAGAAGTAGGTGAGCATTAATTACTCGTCAGAATGGATAGATTGTCAGAGTTGACTTGTTGACTCAGTGGAAACCTCGTCAGCAATCCTTATCCTTAAGAAGACTTGCCCGCCAAGATTGGATAGGTGAAATACTACCTCGGCGACATACTCTGTCGGCGAGTGAAGACAAGTTAGCGTCAGAATATAATTTGTCTGTATTAGCTGTATAACACAATGTAATCCTCTATAAATAGCGAGAGAAACCTTTGGAAAAAGGGTTGGACATTTCATGGTTTGGTCTAGAGAGAGGAAAAGTATTCAATTGTTCTCCCTAGCCCAAGACTGAAATTAGGGTTCATTTTTCGAGATCAGACTTAGAAGATTGGCAAGGTGAGAGTTGTAATCATGTTTATACTAGTGAAAACCCTTGGATGTAGTCCTCACTTAGAGGGCGAACCAAGTAAAATCTCTTGTCAAGTATCTCTAACCCTTGACTCCTTGTTACTTATTGTGTTCATGATATGGTGCATGTTTGTGTATGATATTTGGGTGTACAACCTAAGATCTAACCCATGGGATTTTAGGCTGTTACATAGACCTTTGAGAACTCACATGGTCAAGGCACATTGATCTTGATTCTCAAGTCACTGTACGCCATCAAACATTGTTTCGAACTCATGTTCTCTCATTGTTTCAGACCAATAGCTTACAGATTCGAAAACCAGATTATGGTTTCGAAATCAACGTTTAGTTTTACCAAAACCTACATTGAGGTTTCGAACATTGAAAGTACATATGATGAGATAACAAGAATATGGTTTCGGAATCCAGAACTATGATATGGCATACGAGATGTTCATATACAAAATCAAGTAAATGATTCAGAATTTCAGTATTCAGAGCCAAACCATGACGTAGTATTCGAACTCAGAAAAACAATATATCGAGTCTACACAACATAAGTGTGAGTCACGATCTCACTTACATTTAGCTCATACAAGAACGTGTTAAGCAATCCGACAGAGTTAGACTAGGTAAGTAGAGACACAATACTTTGATGGATTAAATCTCGTAGTACTACCGAGACAACATCACACTGTTATATCCAACTCAAAGGTTTTAAGAAAAACCTTATATTACTTACAACATGTTCGGATAACAGTTAAGAAGTTACTTTTCTGCTTCTGGAAGCAAAAAAGCCAGAAGTTAGTTTGGCAACACAATTTCAGAAGGACTTCTAGAAGCAGAAAAGTTAACTTTTTATGATGCAAACTAACTTTTCTGCTTCTAGAAGTCATTCTGAAATTGTGTTGTATCACATAAAGCTACGTCATAACTTCAACTCCAATACCGCAAGAGAAAAAGTGGAGTTATATCTTAAGACACACTGATCACAAGTGATCAAGTCATAACATAAAGCTCAAGCAGAGAGTTATGTTTTTGTCTTTTGTAGCACAGGTGTAAAAGATAACGGAATCACATTATTTATATTCACTAACCTCTTGAATGATGAATCCGGATATCTTTGTTTGATCTTCAGTCTTCTTCAACTCTTCAAGTAGAGATTCTAAATCCTACCAAAATCTTCCACAACCTAAAGCTAAATCACTCATGACTTTACCTAATGTGTGTTGTTTATCGGTTGAGTTTTGATCACTAAATTTGACAACTAAGCTTGACATACCAACACTTAGTGAGGTTGACCAAGCCATGCTCTAACACCTGCAACAAACCAATTAAGCATCAGCTCCAATAAACAAAAGAGTTTGTACGAAAAACAAAATCGAGTCAATTACATATGGCTTCCATCTTGCTTTCGTAGCTTCTACTGCTGCAACCATTGTGTCCCCGTCTGGACTTATGACTTTTATTACTTCATGACTACACAAAAACTAGTGGCAATCAACAACTACTATTACAATATCATCAACAAATAACACAGATTCATCGCATTAACAATAATTCTAACCATATAAACAAATTTGATTTTAACCCAAAAACAAAGATCACCTAGATCAAGCAAATCATATCAACTATTGATTTCATCTCAGTGTTAATAGATAGTGCAAGTCAAACATATTAACATTATTTAACAACAACCAAAAACTAAAAATAAATATTTCAAAGAAGAAAAACAAAGTGCATATCAAATATGGGAATGTACCTTCTTCTCCCCAAGAAAGTCAGATCTCAATACCCTTATTTTTGTTGGTGATTGAAGCGTTCATGGAGAAATGAACATAGACAAATCTCATCTTGTACCTACACCCCGTGCGGTTCCAACATACACGTAAGTTTTTCTAGATCCAAACCAAGCATCACTTGATAAGTTCAAAATAGGTTAAGATGCTTCAAGTTTATTGATTAGAAATTTCAATAACAAATACATCAAAAATTGAAAACTTAATTAACAACTAAGTAACACCAACTGAACTTCGAATCAAATCGAACCATATAAAAGTGACGGAGATGAATAACGATTAAAACCCTAAATCAAAAATTCAATCAAACCCTAACTCAAAATGGCGGTGGATTTTTTCCTGGTATTTTTTCTTTCTTTTTTTACTATTGAGCGAGATAGGGAGAAGGATAAGAAACAAAATGAGGGAGAAGGATAAGACAAGGGTTGATAGAAATTGGGTGGAAGCACTTTTAAAAAGACCATGGTTAAGGCCTAAAATTTTACTAATATAACCCTAGAGAAACAACTGACTCATGTTAACTTTTATTTTTTCTCAAAATACAACTGACTACAGCTGCCCTATAATTAATTCAGACAATAGCAAACTTTCATTTGAGCGCTAGTCAGACTTAACCAAGCCATTTTCTACTAGTAGTGCTTTGAGTTAAGAAAATATATTTGGATTTTATAAAATTGATGACAAATTTATCTCTAAACACTCACTATTGAAAGATATGCAAACGCTCGTAATGTTCCTTTTGCATACATTTGAACCCTTTTGCGTACGAAAATTATCTGTGTATACCAACTAGGTGCACCCAATGCACCCAACCTTAGTTCTCATCCACGTAGATCCATTTTTTAACCAAAACAGAAACCCTAGTTTCTAGGTCAATCTAAATTACAAGCTTTTAAACCATGGACAATGGCAACATCAACTCTTCTTCTAATTCTTACATCTCATTCTAAATTACAAGTATTTGGAGATTTAAAGTAGGAAAACAACTCCATTTCCATTAGGTAACAAAATTGCTAGTTTCATCAATTCTTTATTTCCAAAGAGTGATGACCATCAAAACCATACTTCATTAAAAATCAAGGTGGTCATGATCATCAAACTAACTTTATATTTACTATATAATTTCGAAAATAAAGATACACAAAACAAAATTGCCACAGTTGATACTACATATTGCCATCTAATGCTGGGTGCTATGGGTGCAATAAAAGTGGTATCCACAAAATAGTTTTGTTTTGCATAGTTTTATATAGTTGGTTCATGTTGCTAAGAAAGGGAAAAAGAACTGCACAATGAAAAGATTGTATCACTAGTCATAAACAAGAAAAATGTCAACATGCAAAATTCTAATTAGGTAAAAACGTTTTTAATCACTATAATATTTTCGCAATAAGTATTGATATCTGAAGATCTTATTGACGTGCCTCTTCAAGAAATCTTGATATCCAAAGATTTGAATGATATTTATTTGTTTCTTAATGTATAAGATTTTATTTTTTCAATACAGTATTATAAATTGAAGATTAAAATTGGACATAGTAGTGCCCATCAAAATCGTTTTAGTTAAAAAAAATGGGGAAAACTCTCTTCATTTTGCTTCTAACAGTTACACATGTCTCACTACTAATAAACTCAGTCATCGCGATGAATTCAGAAAAGGGATTTAGTTTGAAGATGATTCATAGAGACTCCAAAGAATCACCTCTATATCCAGGCGACCATTTAACGCAAGATGAAAGGCTCCAAAGACTCGCGGAACAATCCAAATCTCGGGCACTTTACATTGAGTCACAAATATTACTCCAGAGCAATGCAACACGCTCCATAAATCCTGATGTTGTACGTTTGCCTGTAGTTTACGAATCAACCATGATTTACGTCTCCATGGTCGGTTTAGGTACATTTCCTGGTAAGAGAAAACCATTCTTGAATTACTATTTGATGATTGATACAGGTAGTGATCAAACATGGCTTCAATGCGAAGGTGCCACTAAAAATTTCACTCAAGATATGCCATTATATCCTTGGAGTTCATCAACTACATATCGTCCTGTTCTTTGTAATACGCATCCTCGTTGCAACGGAAATAAGTGTAATGATAAGGGCCAGTGCACTTATTCAGTGGGCTATGCGACTGGACCAATTACGTCTGGTATTGTTGCTGAAGAAAAATTCACTTTAGGCTCCAACACTGGTGGCCTTGAAAGTATTGAATTACGCATGGGTTGTGGTTTTCTCCAAGAGAACTTCGAAAACCAGATTGGTAATAACCACAAATATGGCAAACCTGATCTTATTGCAGGAATACTCGGTTTAGGATCAGGTGAATGGTCTTTTATAAATCAATTAGGTGATGCTGGAAAAGGTAAATTTTCCTACTGCTTCGAGACGTTTAACCCGAATATTGGGGGATCAGATACATATTTAAGGTTTGGTGCAGATGCAACAATAGGAGGCACAGGTCGAAAAGTGTATACAACTCCTTTTTTTACACCTGAGTTTCGAACGTCGCTTTATTACTTAAATCTAGAAGACATCAGTGTAGGTAATAAAAAGGTGAAGTTTCCTAAAGGCACTTTCAAGCTTAAAAATCCAAGAAAAGGCGGTACTCTCATAGATTCTGGAACTCCAATATCCATTATGTATAAAGATCATTTTGATAAAGTTGCAGATTTGGTAAAGGCACATTTTAACGAGGTTGGAATTGAATATATTGGTTCCCACCAATATTTCGATGTTTGTTTTCGTTTGCAGGGAAGATTTGATATTACCAACTATCCTTCCATAACACTTCATTTTCAACAGGCCGACTATGTTATTTCATATTATAAAGCTAATTTTTTAATATTTAATAATGAAATTGTTTGTTTAGGCATCTACCGAGGGGATAATGATACACCAGCTTTAGTTTTAGGAACAATGCAACAAGCTAATAAAAGAATTTTGTATAACATTATGGATCGATCACTCTCATTTGTTGAAGAGTATTGTGAATTAGGTTCATGAAGAGAAATTGTTGTCTAGCTATTGCGAAGAACAAATTCATTTCATCTGAAATTTAATAAATTATTTATTTTGATTATTCTTGTTACAAAAAAAGCATGTCAATCGGATCTTTAAACATCAAAATTTATTAAGAAAGCATATTAATCAGATTTTTGAATATCACGAGGGACATTTATTGAGTAAATATGTTAGTTCACTAACTTTTATGAGTGACATTTATTGCCAATAAATGTCTAGTACAGTGGTAATCGTCACCCCTTTTCGTCAATAGTGCGGGCAGGGTGTTGGGGGATCGATTCTTGCTAGGGAAGGTTATATCCTCAATTTTCACTAGTTTTCTCTATACATGGAACCGAAATTGTATCTTGTTGATGTGATGGTAGGTTGGATTAGCAGTAGGGTTGGTCAAGTTGGCTAAGGGGAGTGGGTCCAGTGTTGCCATATCATAAATAAAATAAATTATGATTTAGAGAAAAAAAAACACCAATTATAAGAGAGTTGCACAAAATTCGACACCTAACCTAATTAGGATTTAGATATCAAAAGAAAATTGTTATGTAGTTTTGTGTTCCTTTCATAGTAAGGTAAATCAACTATAAAAGAGTTGAGCGTAAATTAGAGTATAACTGGCGATACTGAGCCGAATATAGGTTTTCGTAGCGGTGGAAGCTTGCAGAACATAGTTTTTTTTCTTTCTTTTACACCGAAATTTTGTTGATCAAACAAAACTATAGCTAAATAAAAATAAACAAAATAAGCATTCCTCAAGTTCAAAATATCTTGTTATATCATACCTGGTTGTTCAGATTGGCCAAACCCAAGTTAGACTGGGCGCGCCACACACCGGTAGCGGTATAAAGCTATTACCATACACAGTGGAAGCACTACCACTCAAAGCCTATCTTTG
This sequence comes from Papaver nudicaule, assembly GCA_023529015.1. Lineage (NCBI taxonomy): Eukaryota > Viridiplantae > Streptophyta > Magnoliopsida > Ranunculales > Papaveraceae > Papaver > Papaver nudicaule. The sequence goes on from JAJJMA010343266.1 coordinate 28,084, forward strand.
AGAAGAATAATAATCAATACAATATCAATTTTTTATCATACATAGTGGAAGTACTACCACTCAAAGCGTACCCTTGACAAAAATAATACTCCCTCCGTCCCATATTACTTGAATTATTCTAAATATATTGGTCATATTTTTAAAATTATCCTTTAGATTAATTATTGTCATTAATTTTTTAATAAATAGTATGTATAATTTCATAATCATGTTTATACTTGTTACGTAGGTGTTTTGAAATACTTTCTAACGATATAAAAATTACCAATATATGTGGTATAATTGAAGAGATATTTCATTTCTACATTTTAGTATTTTATTAATTATAAGGGTATAATTGGAAACAACAATAAATATTATTCTCCTTCCGATTTTCCTTAAAATTGTACTAAACTTGAGATAGTTAAAGTAATGTGGGACAAATGAAGTAATTAATACTCCCTGCGTCCCACATAAATTGAGCTAGTTCTATTTTGATTTTGTCCCACATAAATTGAGCTAGTTCTATTTTATGTTAGAACTTCCAAAACTACCCTTTCTAAGTCAAAAGAATAGTGGTCCCGTGAGAGAGAGTGGAGGTAGGATAATAATGACATTAATTTTTTTGTTGAGGGTAAACATGAAAAAAAAATCTCTCTTCCTTGCCTTAATAATTGTGCAATCCCAACTAGCTCAATTTATATGGGACGGAGAAAATATCATTTTTTAAAATGATAAATCTATTCAATCATTTTTTTTTTGAAAGGTGGGAATCATTTATTAGCTAAAAGAGGTTGGTGATACATGGTACATTCCTGGGGATACCCAGTCCAACTTTGTCATGAATAATGAAATTGTGAAGGAAAGTTGGGGCGAAGTTGTCCCAAACACGAGTAAGTGTTTGAAAAGGGTTCTGGAGCATATGCATCACTCCTTTATTGGATAGACATCGGCCACTCGGTTTGCTTCCTTGTACGTGTGTGTGATCTTGGTTTCCTAGAGGTTGTTGATAATGCGCTGGATGTCTCCAATCATGTCTTTGAGGAACCAGGGAGCGTCGTTGGAGTTGTGGATGAGCTTGACTAAGGCAAGAGAGTCTGCCTCAAACCAAACTTTTCGCCAGTTGAATTGATTTGCCATTTTCGCAGCCAGAAGTAGAGCCCAAGTTTCAGCACTATGGTTGTTGTTTGTCCAAGAGGAGCTGCAACCGCCTGAAGAATGTCTGCATTAGAGTTTCTGCTTACAATTCCAGCACCTGCCAATCCTGGTTGACCTTTTGCCTCGCAATCAGTATAGTTTTTATCCAATCAGGTGGTGGATGTATCCATGGGTACCTACATACCCGATGTTTAACTGAAGGTGGAAGAGCATTGAATGTAGCTTTAATTAAGCCGGTGCCTGTACGTATTGGAATATTTACTAATTAAAATGGGTGTATAAAATTATAACCAATAACAGTAGGCAAAAAAAAAACAAAAAAACTTACCGCCTCTCCAGGTTACGGTCTTATCATTCCTTGATAAATGCCCCGGTATAATACTAATACTGCATAGTTTCAGATATTTGCCCACTCGTAATCTTTATCTTGAGTCCAGTACATACCTGTGGGCTGCTCGATGTGCTCTTCGGGATCAACAACATCTTCTTGAACTTGTTTATTTTTCCTCGATGTGCTTTCCTGTCTATTTCTTTTGATCCCAATCGCTTTCTTTACTGATTTTGTGATACGCTTCATGATCGACTAACTATTGTAAATAAGAAAAAATGGCAGAAGAAGAAGAGCGAAAAGCGAAGAGAATGAGTTCCATAGTCTCTTCAACGTCCAATTTATAGTCGATAGAAATAGTGTCGACAAATGTGGAAATAGTGTCGACATCGACACAAACTTCATCTGTCGATAAAAATAGTGTCGACATCGTTACAATTTGTATCGATCGACGCTCTTTTCATCGACACCCACTGCCCAAAAAATGTTTTGCTAGGCCACGTTGGATTGCAAACGGTTGCCTTTGAAGGGTTCCATTGGAACCGGCCCGATAACAAGAGCTTTTTTTTTTTTCTCCATTTCATTTCCGTAGTTTGGCTGTAACATCACCGCGTAAAGTTAGTTGATAGTTTCTCATAAAACATTCTACTTTTCTCTTTTTCTCCCTCTCTCTCTTTCTTTTTCGATATCCTGTAGTACACGTCTGGTTTACTCGGAGACGGAGAGTCGGAGACGCATAACTAGTTATAATGGATGTCTTTTTCTCTTTACCCACTACTCATCAGTACAGATTTAGGTTATTTCCTTCTTCTTCTTGTTCTTCGAAGAAAGCAAATCCTAATCGGAAGATTTCGCTGATTGAAGAGGTAATTGATCCAATAGAATTTTAATTGCACCTTCTTCTCTTTCTAATTTTGAGATTTAATGTTGAAATTGGAGTTTAGTAAGTATTAATTTTATTTTTTATTTTTATCGATTAACGTAGAGGCAAGTTTAATTTGGGTAAACATTATAGTGTTAGATTTTGAGTGCCTTAGGTCTTTTAAAAATGAAGAAAACAAGGATGTGCAGTATACTCGCAATCTTGGATGCTCTCAAAATGGATATGTGTACCCGTGTGTGCATGTTCTTATTTTGCATTGTAGAATGCTAGAGGAAATGTTGTTAGTTCCTAGCTAGTATGTCAGTTATGCCTAAAACTTTACCAATTGATTCCCATAAAAAAACTCTGCAAGAATGTGGCATGAACAGACCAAAGAAAGCTTTTTTTTTTTTTTTTTTTTTTTTTTGCAAATAAACCAAGTGGTTTAGACTGTGGATTGTAAATAAACCACTGCACCTCTTTTGATGTTTTTGCAGGTTAGACAATATTTTAAAAAGAGGCAAAAGGATGGAATCCCAAAGGGAAAGGATTTCCATGGAGAGGGAACGGATAGCCAAGGAGAGGCAAAGACTCGACTTGGAAGATCTAAGGATCAACTTGGAGGAGAAGAGAATAAGTTAGCATCTTTTCCAATCAGATAGACTGCATAAATTGGTACCTTTTTTTAGTGCAGATTGATTCCACAAATGGGTTTCAATGCTTACAGTTTGACAAACAGCTGAGTTTTCCAAAATGGTGAACGAATTGTAATGTCTTGGTTGAAATAACATGGGTTAGAGAAGAAGAAAAGAAGAATTCGGGTTTTTAAATAAGTATGGTTCAGTTTAAAAGTTAGTGGTCGGTTTCATTTAAAACCGGACCCGGAAGCCCATCTCTCTTACCCGAATTTTCTGAATCAACTCTGTTTTGTTCTATAGAGTCAAAATTTTCGATTTCGTTTCTACAGTGTGGATTTGATTTTCGATCTTCGAATTGTTTTGATGACACCAAATTTCTTTGTGGTGCAGAATCACTTATAGGGGAACCACCTCCTAAAAGGATGAAATTTTCGGAGAGGCAGATACTGCAAATGTCCATAGCTGCAAATGAACTTGGTTGGAAACTTAAGGGAGAAGAAGAAGAACTTATCCAACGCCGTTGTGAAGAGATGGGCGTACAGAAACCCAATTTCAAGTTCTGGATGCAGAACAACAAACCAGGTAAACTGAAGAGATATAGAAGAAACAATGGTGGTAGGCGGACGATGTCATCCGCCGTCCCCTCATTACCTAGATCCTTTTTGCATATTTCTGAAGAAGAATCATGTTCCGGACAAGGGGATACTGAGTCTGTGGAGGAGAAAGTTGACGCTGAAGAAGTGGTAGAGGAGGTGGGTAGTATATTGCTGTTCTGGTTGATAAAATGCCGGCAAACTAGCTTCTATTAGAAATTCATGCTTTATGTCAGTAGTGAAATTTATATGTGGAATCTTAGTCAACTCAGCAAAATTGCACTTGAATTTCTCAACAAATTGATGCTATCTAAGTGACTTGTGAATTTCTTATGTGCAATCTTAATCAACTTAGCTGAATTAGTTATAGTTGCCTCGACAAGCTTTGCAGAAGTGACTAAGATTGCATCAATTTGTTAAGAAATGCAAGTGCAGAATTTTGTAACTTTATTTTCAGGTGCTTACCATGTGCAAAAATATTCATGCAGATTGAGATGCTGTCAGAATCTACTGATGAGAGCCTGAAGAAAGATAGTGGTGAACATAAAACTGAAGAGGTGGGAAGGAAGCTTAAACAAGCTGCAATGATTGATCCCATCTTGAGTAACCTTGTAAATGGTATTTGGGCTCAAGCGGAAGTGCTTCAGCAGGAAAACGAGGCTCCTGAAAAAATAAATCCATATAAATTCTCTTATGATGACGACGATGTGCTGGAGGAGAAGTCAGATCATGAGAAAGAAATGGATCAGCTTTGGGCTGATTTTGAGTTGGCACAAAGTTCTACCGAGGCTGGTACCTCTGCTCCTTGTGCAGTAAGTTGTTAAAGAGAATGTCATTTCTTACTTCAATTGGTTTACAACTTTTTACGTATGCCCATCATTCATACAAGAAATTTATAAGCTGTTATGATTTTATGCAGGATGCCGTGGAAGAAAAAATTGAGGAACCAAGTTCTTGCAGTTCAGGGAAGCATGAACTCTATCTTGACGAAGAAATAGGTCATATATGCCTGCGTTGCAAAGCCGTGATACAAGAAAGAAGATATATCTTTCCCGACTTTGTAAGTTGCTATCATTTTAATGCTGGTACATCTAAACTGATTATCTGATGGTAGACATAGCCCCGCCATCGACTGCTTTGAGTTTTGTCCATATCAAATCAACACTAACTCTCAGTTTTACATTTTTATTTTTGGCCAGTTAAAGGGCACACAGTATGCTAGGGGACGACAGAGCAGGAGAATGTCTTCTAATGAGGAATTCCCCATGCCAGATAGCTTTTCGTTGTTCGCAACAAGTGGTGATGAGGGCTCAAATCTGCATACTTCAGGACCCGTTTGGGATAAGTTGGATAGGTGTCCTTGGAAGCTATATCCTCATCAGATAGAAGGAATTAAGTTTTTGTGGAAAAATTTAGCTGGAGGCATTGATGTGGATGTGAAAAAAATCAATCCTTCTCATGAAGTTGGTGGTTGCATTATTTCTCATGCCCCGGGAACTGGAAAGACGTTGCTGACTATTGCATTCCTCCGAATATTCATGGAAGCATTTCCTGATTGTAATCCCATTCTTATAGCCCCAAGCGTCATGCTTCCAACATGGGAGGCAGAGTTCAAGAAATGGGACTGTGGAACTGAATTTCACAATCTTAGTTCTCCGAAATTCTCGGGGAATGAAGACTCTGGAGCTTCAAAACTGGTCAACAACAAAAGCACTCCATGGAGACATATTTTGAAGGTTTTCTCGTGGTGTAAAGGAAAAAGCATCCTAGCAGTTAGCTATCATTTGTTTGAGAAACTTGCTTCAGAAGAAGTTGGGGAAGACGATAAGAAGATTCCTGGATACAGTGCAGAGATGAGTAAGATTATACTCGAAAAGCCAGGTTTAGTAATTTTCGATGAAGGACATACTCCAAGGAATAAAAACAGTAAAATAAACAACTGTCTGAAGAAGCTTAAAACTGAACGCCGCATAATTCTTTCGGGCACGCTTTTTCAGAACAACTTCGATGAGCTTTTCACCAGTATTTGCTTGGTAAGACCGAAATTCGCCGACATAATCTCGAGCCCAACAGAAAAGAAAGGTGGAAAACCATCATCAAGTGGAGAAGAATCCAGAGGGAATTGGAATTCTATGACTAGTTCTATCGGCAAAAGCTCTGATGATCAACAGTTGGTAAAGATACGGAAAATGATAAAGCCGTTTGTGCATGTTCATAAGGGAAGCATACTGGAAGAGAAACTTCCTGGATTGCGAGAATATGTAGTTGTTTTGCATCCACCGCCTTTGCAGAGGACACTTCTAGAAAAGGTTCAGGAAGGCATGACGAATTCATTGGAATTAGATCGTGCCATAGCAGTAGTATCTGTTCACCCTTATCTGTTGACGAAGTGCAGTGTGCTGAAACAATCAGAAATTGAGAAGTCCTATGTGGCTAGACTCATTGCTGAAAATCAGCAGATCAAAGAAGAGGCATTCCGGCTGAATTACTGTGAAGGAGTCAAAACAAGATTTCTTACGCAACTCATAAGGCTTAGTGCGGCTATGAATGAGAAAGTTATAGTATTCAGTCAATTTCTAGATCCTTTTTCCCTTGTTTGTGATCATCTTTTCTCTGCTTTGTGTTGGAAAGTGGGGCAAGAGATAATCCAGATACACGGGTCACTTGATGTGGATAAAAGGCAGTTGCTGATTAAGCAATTCAATGATCCCAACAGTCGGTCCAAGGTTTTGCTTGCATCCACAAAGGCTTGCGGAGAGGGTATATCTTTAACTGGTGCTTCAAGAATAGTACTGCTAGATGTTGTCTGGAACCCATCAGTACATAAGCAGGCTATAAGCAGAGCATATAGGTTGGGCCAAGAAAAGGTCGTATATACTTATAATCTCATTACTTCAGGGACATTGGAGGAAGTTAAGTACCGTGTACAATCTGAAAAGCATCACTTGTCTCAGTTAGTCTTTCCTACAGAGCATGGGAAAACGGAAAACCCAGACAACCCATCCTCAAAATTCTCAGATGATAAAATTCTACAAGCAATGATGGAAGACAAGGAGTTAATAGGTATGTTCCGCGCCGCAACACCATAAATACAGTCATGGTTTCGAATGGTATGTGGTTTGCTGCTGCTGGTTTGTAACAACTTCACCCTGATTCTAACAAATTTTGTATTAACTAGTTTACAGAGTAACTTTAGTATAAATTTCAGGCTTGTCAAGTTACTGTAGTTACTCGATCCACAAATTCTATAGGCAAATAATATTACTGTCTGTACTATGTCATGTAAAAAAACAGAGTATGAAAAAAGGAAGTATTGGTTACTGAACACTCTTGTAGATTCATATATATCTTGATATATTCCATTTCTGTATTCTGATGAGATGATGCTGTTTCTAAATTTGTAGATTGTTTTGTTTTGTTTTGTTGTCTTCAATTTTTACAAAATCTTTCTGAACTTCGGTACCCTATTTGTTATTTGTTATACTGCTGCTTCCAATGTTGACAGGAATTTCTGCAACTCTAAACTATCTTCAATCAAGCTATTGTAGCCCACTTCTCAGCACCTCTGAGACAATTCATTCACATTTTCCATGTACAAGGTTTTGCAGTCATTTTTGCAGATGTTGAAACCTTTTTCAACTGCCCATTGGATAGCCTCTAGTAGTTCTAATGCCTCTGCCTCGGGATCCAACTGCATGTACCTATATCATTACAAATAACTAATCCAAGCCCTGCAGTATTAGTTTGCTTAATGCAAGAAGCATTAAAATTAAGCTTCCCATATGGAGCAGTAAGAAAGACCAAGTGGGGATTTAATTTGTCAGACAAGTTCTCCAATTATCTTAGCAGAAGCAGAACTGACTATATATTGAGAAGAATAACTAGTTTTTGGAACTCTATGAGCTGTTTTGACAGGAAATTACAATGACTAGGCTATCATTGGCTATAATTAGAAGAATTTCATTCACCACATCAAATAAAGCTTGCGAAGTATTCTGACATTCCAGTAACCAGTTACTTGACCCTAAAATCTGGAAAGCCTTGTGGAGTTCTGCTGTTGCTCATCGAATCAAATTATTTATTTGGAAATTAAATGCATAGTCCAAACTAATTGGCTGTTTTAGGGACCCCATTCTATAGAGAGACCCCAAAATAATATTACAATACTAAGGTATATTATAAGGGGTGTTCTAAGTGAAAACCTAATCACATAAACTAAAACCTACCTAAAATTCCATCTTCTTCTCCGTACTTTCACCACCATTACCAGCACCCCCGCCGCTACTACCACTGCCGCCATTGTCCATGTTTTCCGCCACTATAACTATGTTTTCCGCCACTATAATCTTTCATTACAGACAACATCTCCATCATCACCGCCACCATCAAACCAGACAACAACTCCACGGTTTGAAAGAATCAAATCAACTAGTTAACTCACAAAGTAACTAATTTTTTTTCTTAATCAATTCCTAAACCCATTTTCAATCTGGTGATACTAAAGCTTTCAGATCTTTACTGTAAGTTCTGTTTTTCCGTAAATATTTGTTTGAATCGTGTTTTAATTAAGTACCGGTGGTTGGGGGAACTTGATTTTGGGTAACTAATTGATTTTGGGCATGAGTATGGTGGGGGGAACTTAATTTTGGGAATGAGTACTGGTGGTGGTGGTTTGGTGGTGGTGGTTTGTTGCTGGTGTTGTAAACTCCATTAAAACAATCATTGTGAAGATATTGGTGAGTGAAATTAAGCTTTCTTTGTTACTGTGCTTCGATACTTTCATGAACTAATAAGTAATTAGCTAAAGAGTTAGTTGAGTAACTTGATGCAGGACAAATGCTATTCGGTTGGAAAAATCCAGATTTCGGTTCGGCTAAATCCAGACGAAATTTAGTTTGCTAAGTTGTCACAACTAATCCAGCGAAATTTAGTGTTAAAAAAAAGTAGAAACTACCCATTAGTCCTAGATTTAGACCTTATATTTCTATTTAGTCCTGTGAGCCAACCAAGATTATTATTTAGTCCTAAAAGTTTTTTGTTTGGTCCTAATATTTTTATTTAGTCTTTTTTTTTATTGTTTGGTCCTTGGGTGAACGTTACCCACGCGGAGTGACATCATCATCCTTTTTAATATTACAGAAATACCATTTTATCTTTATTCTTTTTTATTTATAAAACTAATAAAAATTTATTAAAAAATTAAATATCTCAAGAACTATAATTCGGAATTAAACAAATTTTATATATTCCGAAAGCTCTTGACGAGATCTATACAACGAGTACCATTGTCACTATGTTTCGAAACATTTTTTTTCACGTTACCCGGTGACGGATTTCATTTTAGAAAATGAAGTACTAAAACGGATTTCATCTCATACTATAAAGTGATAAAATAGATTTCATCTCATACTATGAAGTTCTAAAGTAAGTAGATTTCATCTCAATGTATGAAGTCATAAATTAAATTCATCTCAAAATATGAAGTGACAAAATAAAATTCATTTCATAAGGATTATAAATTAAAGTAGAATTCTACAAATATGAAGTGGTAAATGAATTTTCATTTCAAAATATGAAGTTAAAAATTGAATTCATCTAAAAATATGAAGTGATAAATGAGATTCATCTCCAAATATGAAGTTAAAAATTGAATTCATCTCAAAATATGAATGATAAATGAACTTCATCTCAAAATATGAAGTTAAAAATTGAATTAATATAAAAAATATGAAGTTAAAAATTGAATTTCATCTCAAAATATGAATGATAAATGAACTTCATCTCAAAATATGAAGTTCAAAATGAATTAATATATCAAAAATATGAAGTTAAAAATTGAATTCATCTCAAAATATGAAGTGATATATCATCTCAAAATATGAAGTTAAAAATTGACTTCATCCCCAAACATGAAGTACCATTATCGGTAATGTAAAAAAAATGTTTCGAAACATATCAACAATGGTACTCGTTGTGTAGATCTCGTCAAGAGCTTTCCGAATATATAAAATTTGTTAATTTTCGAGTTATATTTTGGGAGATATTTTATTTTAAAATGAGAGTTATTATACTCTTTTAATAACA
>JAJJMA010343273.1:0-15715 GCA_023529015.1 Papaver nudicaule
TGTGTTTGGTAAAAATTCAAAGTGCTTTTGGAGAAAAGCACTTTCATTTTAGCCTGCTTTTAAAAGCTACTCAGGAGTAGCTTTTAAAAGCAGTAAAAGCAGAAGTTGTGGACCCACCTAATTTTAATTAGTTAATTATCCATTTTAGCCTTGTTGAAATTTTTAAGTATTGCTTCTTGTTGTGCACCCTTCTTAGCATATGTAATGTTCTGGTCTGAAAAGACAGCTTTTTATTTAGAGACACCATGCAGAAAGCTAGAGAAGTAATGTTTTAGATGATTTTTATTCCGGTAGCATATGCTAGCTTTGTCCAATATGGCTCAAAGTTCACTATTTAGCATTATTACTGTTGGATGGTTTTATTTCTTTGTATTAGAAAACCCAATGTGGATGTAGTTAGTATAATTTAACGGGAAAATGACACTTCTTTGTGACCTACCTAATGTTGGAGAAAATGAGTTTTCAAATAAGTTTTTATTAACTTGAGTTTTTGGTCTTGGTGTGAATTGATCGTAGAACCTATTGGTCTCTATGGATGCTTACTCATTTTCATATGGGTGAATGAAAGATGAATCTTTAGTACCATTCTGGGTAACTAGAGATGGATTTTTTTTTTTTTTTTTTTTTTTGATTCTGTCAGGATTTGATCCCGGGTCTCCCCTATGGGGAGCCAACGAGGAACCACTGGGCTAGCCCCGGGTCCTCGGGTAACTAGAGATGGATGCCACCATATAATAAGTGTCACTACTTATCTATATATGGGTGGACACGGGCGGGCTGAAGACACTTACCTTTGGTTGTGTCTTGACGCACGTGTATGTCACACAAGCTCATATATTTATTGAGAATATTTTCTAGAGTTTTACAAAATATTTCTTTTATTATTTCAGTGTTTTACAAGGAAAGAAAATCTGTTTTATGAAAACCAAAAAAAAAAAAACTTGTTTTACACGATAATAAGTGTTTTTCCTTTCTTAAACTCTTTTGTTTTTCTCCATAAAAGTAGACTTAAAACTCTGATTTATATAGACATAGAAGCGGCTATCTCTTTGGGTTTTATCTTCTTCCTCCTCTGTTGCTAAGTTCATGATTGGGTGGTGATTGTTGTGCTGACATTCATCACATCGGGCAGTTTATCCTGGACACATCCTCGCTGTAGGGGTATAGCATCACTCTTCTTGAGTGTACCCGCGAGCTATTGTGTTAAGGACAGTTTGTTGAACAGGCGACTCTGTCCTCGTAGAAGCTTTTAGGGTTTGCTTTGAGATTCGATAGTTTACATATTATTACTGATACATCTACTTTGATTGTTGCAAGATTTCCAACACCTTATATTTCCCAACAGTCGTGTGAAACAAACTGAACGTGCAAATGCTTCACTGATCCTATCTGTCAGGCATGTCTTTTCCCAACAGTCGTGTGAAACAAACTGAACGTGCATACTGTGCATAACTGATTTTATCCGCCAGGCATGTCTTTTCCCAACAGTCGTGTCAAACAAGCCTTTTGGATTGCAAGTCTATATATGACCCCACCATCAGTGTGATGTACCATTTCTCCAGCAACCACAATGGATAACTCGCCCACACACTTGAATATCTTGCCCCAAGACTTGGTCCACGAGATTTTAGATTGCCTTCCAACTACACAATCAGTTTTTGATAGCAAAGCCGTTTGCAAAGAATGGAGAAGCATGCTCGGAAACAAAAGGATTGGGCTTCTTTTCAGTGCCGTTCCAAATAACGGACGACATGTTTTGTTGGATGAAGGCGATAGTACACAAATGTTCTACACAAAACATATTACAGTGGAAAGCTTCCACACAGTAATAACTGGACAGATTGACCCTGAAACAGGAGATCCCAAACATACTTTTCAAATTGTTGGCTCTTGTAATGGGTTGGTCTGTCTGTATGTTCGGCATGAGTGCTCAGGAGATCCTATCTATATCATCAACCCCGCCACAGGTGAGCAACTTATCCTCCCTGGAATATGCAGACATCCTACATATTTTTCTGGGGGAACTTCTGGCACCAGCCGAAATGTAATAGGGGGTTTTGGGTACTGCGAACATTCTGACGAATATAAGGTACTCCGTATTCATGAGGATTGCATGGTGCAAGTGTTCACCCTTGGGGACAAGAGGGGTTGGAGGTACACCGGTTATTGCCCGTATAGCTTTCTTCGTAAAACCGGTTTATATGCACAGGGCCATCTTTACTGGTTGGAATGGTGTTCCCGATCACAGAAGATGGAATTACAATCTTTCGACGTGAGTAGGGAGGAATTTAGGGATCTTAGTCTACCATCATATCACAACGAGGGTTTATATGTGGAAAAGAAGGCCAGAGTTGGGATGATTCTATATGGAACCCGTCTGTGTGTTTACTACACTCACCACACGGTGGAAGGAGTTCGTGTAGATTTTTGGTTGGTGACCGAGGATGATACTTGGAAGATCAAGAAGAGCATACTACTTCCGTGGCTAGAGTACTCCAGTCCACGGTATGTGCCGATTGCTTTTGGAGATGATGATAAAATTTTATTGTGGAAAAGGCGCCGTTTAATGTGTTACCATTCATCCACCGGAAATTTAGAGGAAATCGGGGGAGACATTCCCTGGCAGACAGATATTGTGGTTACTCCTCACATGATGACCCATGTTTCTTTGATGGCTTTTGGTGGAAAATCCGGTGGGCCGCGTGTTTCCTTGTAGGCTTGAACGTGAGTTTGAAATTAAGCAGAGTATTTATTCAGAGTTGTTTTCTTTTTCATTTTACCCTTCCTTTATAGTACATTATTAGTAATTAAAACTTGTTTCATTTCTCAATCTACTACCGCTTGTCTGTGTAATAAAATTTGATTGTTCTAAGAGCAAGCACTATGGTTGCCTAAGCCTTCTCTATTGAATAGAGAAAGGGAAAGGCGGAAATGGCGAAAAAATGGCAACCACGGTGGTCTTAGCTATTTGGAGACGGAAATTGGATTTCCGCAGATTTTTTGGGCGGAAATCCGATTTCCGTAAAAAAAATTCTGCGGAAATCGGATTTCCGCCCAGTCAAAGCTTGACTTTTGACCTGCGGAAATCCGATTTCCGTAAAGAAGAGGTTTTTAGACAGAAAACCTGCGACCTGCTGCTCATTTGAGTTTCTCTTCTTCCTCGTTTTCTCTTCTTCTTCTCCCACAAAATTTCAATTTTGATCAGTTTGGAGTCAAATTAACCCACGAAATCAAAAGGGTGCGTTCACTAATCAAGGAAGGTTATATATCAGTACTTTTTATTTTGCTAACTTGATTGGTACATGACTACATTGCAAAGATGAAAAAAAAACTACTAATATCTTGCCAAATAGATTCCATCACGTTGCTCTTAACACTTAATAACACATCATTGTAAATCCTCGATCTTTAACATTCACCAAACACGAATGCCCGGTTATTGAGCTCATAATATCGAGCAAGAGATAGAGTGACCAATTCTTCGGGTGACGCATTTGTATTTGTTTGGTACATAGCTCTCATAATTCGACAAAACTCGGAGATGTCTCCACTAATGCGGTTCCATCGCCTTCTAATTCTTTTTCTATCTCTACCATTTGGATTGTTTGAAACTCTCACGAACACATCAAAAACACGAATCCAAAACGCCGGTTGCCAAGGTTCCACTTCTCCCACCATACCATTCATTCGGCAACGAATGAAAGAGTAAGTAATTGCTAGATCTTCTAACTTGGTGTAATTGGTCGCCATTTTGATTTGGTGATGAAAAAAATTTGAAAATTTGAAGGGAGAAAGAATGAATCAATGGAAACAAGATTGATTGGGGTGGATTTGTCAAAGAGAGTGAATTTTCTTATATAGAAGAGATCCCAACGGCTATTTTTTTTGAATTTTGAAAAAAAGAGTCGTTGGGGATCTGACGGTCATGAAAAAATAGAAAGATGGATGGTTGGATGTTGAGGTGTAGAGGGGGTGTAAGGAAAAAAAGGTCAAACGGTATTATTTATGGGACGGAAATCCAATTCCCGCATGAATTCTGGGCGGAAATCGGATTTCCGTAAAAAGTTTTGTGCGGAAATTGGATTTCCGCCCTGCGGGAATTGGATTTCCGTCTCGCTTCGGCTTTGCTATTGCCTGCTACGGATCCGTAGCAGGCAATAGCAAAGCCAACCAATTTCTCTATTGAATAGAGAAATTTTGCACCATAGTGGTTGCATTTCTCTATTCAATAGAGAAGTTCTCCCAAATAGAGAACCATAGTGCTTGCTCTAAATGATACTACAAACTGGAATCTGTACGTTTACCAATGCCTTTTTTATCTTGTTCGTGCTACATTATGTTCGAGACATGTATATCGATATTTAGGGAAAAAGTTACCAAAATTTAATGGAGATATTCTCTCTGATTTATTATAGCTGGAAACTAAAATTTAGGGAAACTAACCATAGTTAGTTACACAAATCTAGAAACTTTCTCTTTAACAATTCGAAGATCAAAACCGTATAATATTTCAACCAAAAACTTCTTTTTGGCGGGATGAAACAAAAATCCTTGAGCGGGATGATTCCCGCCTGGTGTTTTGGCTCCATTTTAAAGTTAAGTTTTACTTTAAAACTCGATTTATCCTTTCTGAAACGTCTACTTCTAACTCATCTTCTTCACAGGGCTCATCTCTTTTCTCTGGTTGGTTCTAATACTGGTATTATCTCTTTAACCCTTTCTCGATTCAATACAAGTGATGTTTTAAAGGAAATAAAATGTTTGTTTTGACTAATAACTAATAATCATAGGTTGTTTCAATCCGGTTCTTGTATATCAAAATAATGTTCTAGGGTTAAGTTATATGCATCAATGGTACTTTTGCTCTTATATATTTCATATATATAAACCTGATACTTCTAAAATTTGCTTTTTAATTGTTGCAAGAATTTAAACACAAGTTGTTTTGTTACCGCTCTTTTAGAAGTTAGTCAATATATGCTCATATTCCTACCTTTGTTGTACGTACACAGTTTAAGTTATGGCTGAAGAGGACATTTTCCACGATATGCTTATCGAGGTAGAAGAAGAATACCCCGAGGACGGCAATATAATTGATGTGGTGGGTGACGAGGAGATACCTTACTATGATCCTAATTGTGATTTAAAAAAAATCTTAACCAAACGTAGAGCACCATTCAATAGATTCCTCCGTGACCTGGTCATGAGAGAAGTCGGACTCCCGGCATTAAAATGGAAGTATGTGACCCAGGAGGCAAAGGATAAAATGTGGAATGAGATACAGGCAAGCAACTACTGATTCCTACAACTATCATTATTCATCATTTTTATTTATCAATTTTGTTTTGTGCCTGCACTAACATGCCATTTAATATTACCCTAGAAATATTATGGCGCCGAGGAGTGCGCAAAAGGAGAAACGATGAATTGTCTCGGTGTAATATTGCAAGAGTTCAGAAGGGAATTTTATAACAAGTACATAGCTTCGCATACCAAAATTTTGGAGCGGATGGATCCCAGAAACCAGAAGAAACAACATTGGAACTATTTCGTGACACATAAGCTTTCAGAATTCAAGGTTAGATTCTTTTGTTTATATATATATTTTTAAATGTTTTTCCGTACATCCCTGCGTGTGTATTTCATCATTAAATCGAACTCAAAGGAGGTATGACCAAATATATATATATATATTTATATTTTTTGTCAACAGACTCAGGCTCTGCACAAAAGAGCAAGAAACATGAATAGGCTCCCCTCGGAAATCACTTGTAAAATCCTGTCTTCCCTACCAACAACAGAAACTGTTCTCGACTGCAAATCCGTGTGCAAGGAATGGCAGGCAGCGCTCGCGAAACACAGATTGGGTCTCTTATTTGCGGTCTCTAGTGTACCTCACCATATGCAGGTATTTTTAATGCCAAAACAAATGAACCATGCCCAAACCAGCAGCATTGCCACAGAATCTCTTTACAGGGCATCGCACAAAAATTCCTGCCCAACTCTAATTGGCTCATGCAATGGGCTGGTATGCTTTGGGATACCACACAACGGTATTCATGATCCAGTTTATATTATGAACCCATCAACGGGTCAGCACCTCCACCTCCCCAAACTTGCAGGTCCTTTTATATATTGTTGTCGGGCAGGTTTCGGGTACTGTGAGTTTACCGGTGAATATAAAGTCGTGAGAACCATTGGCATGGGGAATTTCCAAGTGTACACTCTTGGCGATGGTCGGGGTTGGAGAAACCAAGAATTTGACTACAGACTAGATGAATCGTCTGGTATATTTGCACATGGGCGTATTTTTTGGCTCGAAAACAGAAGGAAATTACGTATTGTATCTTTCGATTTGCAAACTGAGAAATTCGAAACAGTATCACCACCCCCAATCAAGATCCCTAGGAATGTACATCCCATTGTCGGGCTGGTCCAAATTGGACTGTCTTTATGTCTATATCATATGAGTCAGCATGAAGGCAACGTTACTCTGTGTTTGTGGTCACCCATTCTCGAGAAAAGAAACTGTTTGAGGGCAAATACTAAATGCAGGGAAAATAATTGGGTGAAACAGTGCAGCATTGAATTGGGAAGGGTGGAACTGGACCTGTTATATTATGAACCTATTGCACTGGGTAAGAACAGCGTCCTGTTGTGGCGAATTTCAATGTCGAGCAAACGTCTTTGTCTTTACGATTTGGAAACAAAAAATAACCCGGTTATCTGGAAGTCTAGACGTGAAGATACAGTTGATCCATACCTTCACATAGTTCCTCACATGGCGCTGAATGTATCATTGGAAGGCCTTGGAGCAAAACCTGACACCTGTTGTGATGATATGCATCTAACAACGAGCTTTCATGTGCATGAAGTTTGGAGTCTTAAATGATGCGGAAGTACTTATATACCCAATGGGAAACTTGTTATTCAGTCATTAACTTGTGGCCCAAACTAGGTTCATTGGGAAAACATATATGTAATACTTTCTCTAAGTGCTGCTTTTGATTATTGTCAGTTATCTGTTGTTAGTCGAGATGATAACCAGGTAGCAGATGGCATCTCTAAGTTTGTAGGAGGTCTAAGTGTTTCCTAGATTGCTCTTATAATTTTCCTTCCTTAGCAAGTAATGTGTTAGCAAAAGATCAAAACTTGGTAGTTGTTTAATCATCAATGAATTTGTTCTGCTTATCAAAAAAATTGATACACCCATTCAGAGTTGTATTGTTTCTTCCTGCGCAATACATTAGGGAAGTGTGTACCTGGGCGAGTATCGTCTGTGCCACAAATTGTATGTGCCAAATGTGTCAACCCAATAGTGTTGCGACACATGTCAAGTTTTGTTATAACCAAAATTCAAGCTTCAATTTCCATTTCTGTTCTATGTTAATTTGGTAATGTAACAAAATATAAGTATTTCCTAAGATTTTTTAGGAGAAATAATTAGTAAATCTTCATCATTTTTTTGGTTTATTATAAATCAATTTCTCACAAATAAATTCTAAATTCATCTTCTTTCCTAGTTTAATGGAGATAACCACCAAATATAATATTCTCTCTGATTTATTTAGGGACACTAACCATTGTTGGTTACACGAGATCCAGAAACTTTCTCTTAATAATTCGAAATTTAAAACCCCCCAAAATTTCAACCAAAAACTTCTTTTTGGCGGGTTGAAAGTTGAACGAAAACTCCAAGAACGGAATAATTCCCGCCTGTTGTTTTTGCTCCTTTTTAAAGTTCAGTTTTACTTTAAAACTCAATTTATCTTTTCTGAAACCTCAACTCTACTCCTAACTCATCTTCTTCACAGTGGTTCATCCCTTATCTCAGGCTGGTTCTTATACTGGTATTATTTTTTTAGCCCATTCTCGATTCAATACGAGTGATGTTTTATATCATGTTGTATTATACATGTTGTTGATTTTAATATATTTTAAGGGAAATAATCTGTATTTTTTTTAAACTAATAACTGATAATCATATATAGGCTGTTTCAATCCGGTTCTTGTATCAAAATAATGTTTTAGGGTTAAGTTATATGAATCAATGGTACTTTTGCTAATATGTTTAGATACTGTTTTTGCATGTGGTGCTTTCCCTGTTAGGTTTAGCTATGATTTGGTAGAATCATTCATTTCTTTTTTACCATGGTTTTTTCTTGATATCAAGCAAAAATGGTTCATTTCATATCATCTAAAATTTGCTTTTTAATTGTTGCAAGAGTTTCAACACAAATTGTTTTGTGAACCTTCTTTTAGAACTTAATCCATCCGAGCTCATATTCCTACCTTTGTTGTACGCACACAGTGTAAGTTATGGCAGGTGATGACTTTTTGGATAATATGCTTATCGAGCACGAAGAACACCCCGATAACAGCAATGAAAGAGATTTTAAAATATACAAAAGGTTTAGAGCACCGTTTGAAAGATTCCTCCGCAAGATCCAGGTAACCAACTACGGTTTCCTACAACCATCTTTATTCATCATTTTTATTCACCATTTTTGTTTTGTGCCTGTCTCTAGTTAACTAGCCATTTAATATTACCCTAGAAATATTTCTGCATCCACAACTGCGTAAAGCGAAAAATGATGATTTGTCTCGGTGTAATACTGCAGGACTTCAGAAGCATGAATAGGCTCCCCTCGGAAATCATTACTAAAATCCTGTCTTCCCTACCAACATCAAAAAGTGTTCTCGACTGCAAATCCGTGTGCAAGGAATGGCAGGTAGTGCTTGGTGAAAACAGATTGGGTCTCTTATTTGCGGCCTCCACTACGCCTTACTGTCTACATGTATTTTTAATGCCAAAACAAATCAACCATGAACAAGTCGGTAGCATCGGCCCAGAACCAGTTTTAAGATCAAGATATCGCAGTACAGAAATGAATTGCCCATATATTATTGGCTCATGCAATGGGCTGGTATGCTTTGGAATACCACACAGTAATGATCCAGTTTATATTATGAATCCATCAACTGGTGAGTACCTCCACGTACCCAAACACCCATATCCTTCTCCACATTTTCATGAAATGAAGGCAGGATTCGGGTACTGTCAGTCTACTGGTGAATATAAAGTTGTGAGAACCTATGGGAAAGTCATCCAAGTGTACACTCTTGGCGATGGTAGGGGTTGGAGGAACAAAGACGACTTTCAGTACAGACTACGTGAATCGTCTGGTATATTTGCACATGGAAGTATATTTTGGCTCGAGAACAGAAGGAAATTATGTATTGTATCTTTCGATTTGCAAACTGAGAAACTCGAAACAGTATCACCACCCCCAATCAAGATCTTTAAGAAGGGAAAACCCATTCACGGGCTGGGGTTAGCCCAAATTGGACTGTCTCTATGTTTGTACTATACGAGCCAGCATAGAGGCGACATAACTCTGCGTTGGTGGTTGCTCGAGAAAAGAAACTGTTTTAGAGGACATACCAGATGCAGCGGAAGGAAATGGGTGAAACAGTGCAGCATTGAATTGGGAAAGAAGGAAGAGCAGCTGATACATTATGTGCCTATTGCACTTGGTAAGAACAGCGTGTTGCTGTGGCGAATTACACTGAATTGCAAACGTCTATGCCGTTATGATTTGGACGCTAAAACTAACCTGGTTATTTGGAAGTCTCGATGTGAAGAAGCATTACGTCGTCCATACCTTCACATTGTACCTCACATGGCGCTGAATGTATCACTGAAAGGCTTTGGAGTAAATCCTGACCCCAAGCATCCAAGAAAGCACTTGCATGTGCATGAAATTAGCAGTCTTCAAATGATGCAGAAGTACTGATATACCCATTGAGAGTTGGAAATTGCTTCTTGGTGCACATTTTCTTATGTTATTTAATGTTCTTGTTTGAAAAGACTGTTTTTTATTTAGAGATACCATGCAAAAAGCTAAAGAAACAATGTTTTATCCAATATGGCTCAAATTTCACAATTTAGCAATATTGGATGGTTTTACTTCGTTGTGTTAGAAAACTCAATGTGGAGTAGTCCGAATTGTTTAGCGGGTGACGATCACATTTATGAGCCCCACTCATATCAGATTTATCCACAAATTGTGACCTACTTTTTTCTTGCTTTGTATTCATTTCATTTTATTTTATTTTGTAAACCAGTACAAAGGATTTTTTAAGTTTCGGAAGTTTTTGTGAACATCCCAACCTCATAGGCACACATATATAAATAGCATTCTCTAGTTCTTTGCATTGGTTGGCATGTCAGTATCCTTGTAGTGTGGTGTGCGGGAGTTGGAGGTAGCTCCATAGGCGCTCCGAAGTATCTAATGTGTTTAGAGAAACACACTTCAGTGGTGGATTTGTGGAGTTGAAAGTGAAAACCAACTTCTAGCGATGCTTGGAGTTGCTTGAAATCTTCCAATGCTTGTCTGAAGAACCTTGATCAAATTATAACTTCTGTCCTGAGTGAGACGACCTTCTGCATTAACACACTACGATGTACACGGATCAAGTGATTCAGGATAACACGACCAAGTTGAACTGTCAAACTCCGGTGGACCGTTTGACAGCTCTTTCCCCCTAAAACTCTTGCATTTCACAAACCTCTATGATGGCTCCCTTTTGCGACTTTCAGCAACTACTTGGGCTTGCATGATTCTGGCCCAATATGTCTGACATGTTCGCCTTCATGAGTATTGGGCCCTGTATGTGTGTCTCTGCATTTCATATATCTTGCGGTTTTTTTCTTTTTATTTGGTGTCATGCGGTTTTTTTTTTTTGAATCAAACAAGGTGGTGTCTTGCGGTTACAAACCAAAAATTCAAAATTCCTATGGATCTTCCTAATTTGTTGCCAAAATTTAGTGAAAATTGTTAGAAATATTAGGGAAGTGTATATCAATATGCTGGGAAACAAATTCCCCAAATTTAATGGAGATAACCACCCAATATTCTCTCTAAATTATTTGCGGAAACTAACCATATTGGTTACACGAGATCTTGAAACTTTCTCGGAAGATCAAAATCACCCCAAATTTTAATCCAATTTTTTTTGGCGGTATGAAAATCAAACGAAAATTCTTAGAGCGGGATGATTCCCGCCCTGTTTTGGCTCCATTTTAAAGTTAAGTTTTACTTTATTCTCCATTCGGTTATTAAAACTGATATTAAAACTAGATTTATCTTTTTCTCAAACCATAAGTCTACTCCTAACTCGTTTTCTTCACAGGGATTCATCTCTTCTCTGGCTGGTTCTTATACTGGTATAATCCCTTTAACCCATTCTCGATTTAATATCAGTCATGTTTTATCTCATTTTGTATTATGCATGATGTTGCTTTTAATATCTTTTGAAGGAAAGAACTCGTTTATTTTATTTATTTTATTTTTTTTGCTTTGAAGAGATCTGATAATCATAGGCTGTTTTCAATAAGGGTTGGTGTATCAAAATGATGTTCTAGGGTTAAGTGTCTAGAAAGGCAGGACCGATGGGAATAGGGCATATGGTATTGTTTCTGCAACCTATTCACGATTGAATACAAACGATGTTACTATATCTTTGTGTGTGTGTGTGTGTGTGTGTGTGTTTTTCTTAGTTTTCTTTTATGCAAATAATTTTTTGATAGATTAAACTGAAAAGGATATACTGTTCATCTCATTGAAAGTTGTATTCTTCTTATTGTCTCAGTAACATTAGGCTTCATCTGACACATGTGCATCTCTGCTTCCAGATTTCCCATAATGCACTAAAAATCTTTAGACTCCATTCTTCAACATATATTGCCATAGAAGCTTTGTTTTTTTGATACCATATAATCAGATGTTAGTATTCAAGAGTTGTTTCACTTGTTTAGTCATGGATTGCTGTCAACCTGGGTTTACTTTTTATTCTTTTTTCTTGTTTCGCCGGTTAGTAAGTCCACTGTCTTATTATACACCGCTCTATATATCTGGCATCGTCAACCCTGGCTGGTCAATTGATCTTCGGGTTTATTTTCCATGCTAAGCCGTCTGCAAGAAATGGAGAGTTGTGTCTCATATATGCAGTCCCAATGGGTTTTGTACTCTTACCTAATAACTTGGGAACTTTAGTAGATTCAGGGGATAATTGGCCGCAGATAAATTGCAAAATAACAGATGGATAAATTTGTTGGTGTTTAACCTTAGTCTTAGTTTACTCGACATTTTCTCTTGTTACCGGGATGATCAAAGGGATGTAGGAGCTTCATCCACATGGTCGCTCCTACGTATCGTTATCTGTATTTCCGTACATCCTTACATGTTTTTCATAATTACTAGATCAAAGCGAAACCATTTCAGGATCAAGAGGTTGGGGAAATGGAAGTAGCGGTGCAGGCAGGATTAATGGCTGATATACTGACTGAAGTAATTACTTGCCTGAGGGCTGTGGTTACTGTACTGCATAATACTCCAAGTCTCCCATCCTTTTCACAAGGATCTCCAGATCAGAGCAACAGTTCCGATCGATGCAATACTGGGGAGCGTTTAAATCCACATCTCGAGAGGACAATACCAGCAGGAAAATCATTCAAGAAAACTGGGGAACGTACACAAAAAAAGAAAACAGGAAGATCTTTTGTACCAGATCAGGGATTTGAGAGTGGCATATTTGGAAGAGTTAATATATGTTCTCTTTTCCAGTCATTTTAATCTTTTTTTGTTTTGGTATTTTCTCTTATGTTATTCATATGCCATGTATATCTGCAGGGTATACCATGCAGCCTTTATTCTGAAGAAAAGGAAAAAATTGTTGCTAGAGGTGTGGCTTATATCGAAAGGGAAACTGTGCAAACCGTTCAGGTTGGTGGGGGAAAAGAGCAGAAGATTGTTTGCAATTTAGTGCAGGTTGATGAAGTGTTAGAGGAGAAACTCAGTTTACCCATAGCCGATATGGGTTGTGATAATCTGGGAGAAGCGACTGGCGCTTTCGTCGACTGGCCAAAATCTCATATAATCTTCAGTACCAAGGTTAGTTGCTTGGCTCGTTTGTCGAGGGAAAATAATTTTATTTGTGTTTTCACTTGAGTCATGACTGATGGATTCCATTTTGTTTCCGGAATATATGTTGCATGAAATTTACTTACCACGTACTACTATATTGATGCAAAGGTATCTCAGAGAAAAGAATTTGAATCCGGGAAAAATCAAGGAGATAAAAAGAGCAAATGTTCTACCAACTGGAAGGGGATCTCAGAGAAAGGAGTCTCAATCTGGGCAGCGCAAGGAGACAACAAATGCACAAGGTTCACAGTTGGAATCTCAGAGTACTGAATCTCAATCCGCGCCAAATATGGGGGTAAGTTTTTTTTTTTGTTTGTACAGTTACTTGAATAAATATTGTTGATGTTCCTATATATTGCACATATTTCCGCAGGGTGTAAAATGCAAGATCTGGTCAGGAGTGTCAGGTTCCAATCCAAATGTTGTTGCTCGAGGTAGAGCATTCAAATTACTGAGAAAAAAGGTGTTACCTGCAACAAATGAAGATGTTGATTGCCACAGAGTCCTCATTGATGAAGTATTAATGCCTACCTACCGTTTACCCGTACGGACTGGAAGTATTAAAATATTAGAGAAGGCACTTGGAAAGGCCATTGCTTGGCCAAGAGAGTGGGTCTCCTTGGATATGCCTGAGACGCAAACAGCTGAAGTTTCTCTGATGAGACCAGGAGCCGACAATATCTTGTCTTCGACGCAGGAATTACTGAATGAGTCACAGGATGTGGAGCAATCAAAAGCCTGTCGCGCCTGTCAACATGAAGACAGTCGTATAGCAGGTTTCAAACATCCAATGGAGATAACACAACAGAAGAAAAGGTCTCTTAGGGCTCGCAGGGTATATCAAACTCCTCCAGACGGCAAACCAAAGAATAGGAGGAACGTAGCAAGGATGCTATCACTACCGGAAGAACATCATTTGGAGTCTCCATCCAAAAAACTAAAGAACTAGTGTTTAAGATGATAAATGCATGGTCTGTAATATTTTCTTTTGCAAACTCCTAGAGCCGAGTTAAACAAACAAAAATTATTAATAATATGAATTTCCAGATTAATTTAATTGCATGAATATTCCCCTGGATGACCCGTCCGGGTCGGCTGGTATCGGTAAATAACCATTCTTATCACCCGACCCGGGACATGGCAAAAAAACCGTTTACCCAGCCACGTGGATGGTTACAGAGGTATCAATCTAAACGGCTAAAATTCCATCATCTCCCGCAGATCTAGCGACACGTGTATGGCTCCAGATCCGAAATATTTCCAGGAAATTAACGGCTCAGATAATACCACGTGGACGGTGCAAAATGCATCTTTTCTGACGGCTGAGAATGCTTGTATCTGGACGGCTGATGTTCCATCATCAGAGAACAGTTTATTGACATCGTACGGTGGAACCCTGCTTCGGATATTGCATTCGCGTGTCTGTTATCAATATGCAGCCGCGGTATTACTGACGCCAAGAGTCTGAAAGGTACAGAACAGACACTTGGGACTAATATGTTGCGTCGTTTATATGAATTTTACGACGGTCCAAATGGATACCAAGAGACTGAAAGGTATCGAATAGACACTTCGGACTAATATTTGCGTCTTTTATATGATGTTTTACGACGGTTCAAATTATCCTAAGAGTCTGAAAGTGTATAGAATAGACACTTGTAATTATATTTTGCGTGTCCATGAACGATTTTTACGACGGTTCGAATGGTACCAGGAGTCTGAAAGGTAAACAACGGACACTCAGAATGATATTTTCGCGTGTTTTAAATGACCTTTACGACGGTTCAAAATACTTCTGGAGTCTGAAAGGTATACAACAGACACTAAGAATGATATTATTGCGTGTTTTAGATGATCTTTACGACGGTTCAAAATACTTCTGGAGTCTGAAAGGTATACAACGGACACTCAGAATGATATTATTGCGTGTTTTAGATGATCTTTACGACGGTTTGAGTGATTACAAGTGTCTAATGAGACCCGTATTGCCACTAGAATTGGGAAAATTTTCCATTTCTGTGCGACGGGTGGTTGGGAAGGCCATGTCCGTTAATCCTTATACTGACACTCTTAAGCCAGAGTAGCGATAAGGGATATAAAACACGTCAACACTCGACACGCTCCGGCCATTTTTTTTGGAAGTGTCTGAATACATACGGACACTGTACAAAACCGTCTTAAATGATCATTTGTGTACTAGTGTTCGAGTGACATCTAACCTAAAATTTATCAGAATCCATCATGGAAACTGATAATTATGGAGTTCAGGTGTCGTTTCGAGCTTCAAATGTGGTAGAACGACATACGAACTATCAAGATCGAAGCTCCGAGTGACTTCTAAACTAAAATTTATCAGAATCCATAATGGAAATTAGTAAATAAGGAGCTCAGGTGTCAATTCGAGCTTTGACTTTGGTAGAACGACATACCAACTATCAAGATCGAAGCTCTGAGTGACTTCTAACCTCAAATTTATCAGAATCCGTCATGGAAACTGATAAATATGGAGCTCAGGTGTTGATTCGAACTTCGAATGTGGTAGAACGACATACGAACTATCAAGATCGAAGCTTCGTGTACGAGTAGAAAATCTGCATAGGTACTCAAGGTGCCAAATCCATCAGATCTACTCGCACATACAGTTATAGTTGAGATTTAATGGTGCGAAGACCTCAAGAACTGCACCGAAGGTGCTTTGAACAGTAATTAAAGAACATATAAAGCAA